>LPNX010900244.1:0-15165 GCA_001517045.1 Pseudotsuga menziesii | reverse complement strand
CCCCCCCCCCCCCCCTCAAGGTAAGCAGGAATCAAGAAATACAAGTTAAAAACTTGCAAAATATTTTGCTGCAATTTGCAGTAGTATGCAACAGTAATGCAGTAATTCGGTTCTTCTATGTAGAAGAATCCTGAATATTTGCATGTGAACCTTTGAATCCAAACAAATTCTTATGTCTATAGGAATCGTCCTCTTTGGAATAAGAATAATTTACTCAACTGAATCGGAAATATAAACAGTTGCACGGTGAAAACTGGACCCATGTAGAGTAGCTGATATCAACTGATGAGAGAGCAAAAGTATTGAGAATTCAAACCATGTGAGGAGCACCCAAGAAACTGATATATTACAGCCTTGAACATCAAACCATGTGAGGTAAAATCAACCCCAATTGTTAAGACAAAGTGTCCATGCGGATGCAAAATGTCTACAACTTTACTAGTTCTGTGAGGAGATGAGCATGTGATCAAATATATAGGTAGAGAAGCCCAAGGATTATGGAGAGCAAATGATTGAGATCCATAATAAGATATAGCTTTAGAAATAACCAATAATTTAAAAAATATGATATCAGCAAACTCATAAGAACGAACTAACAATGAATCCTCAACAACAAAATTGAAGGAGACTTGCGGTGCTTGATTTGTCACACAAAAATTGATGAAACCAATTACAAGCAATACTAAAAGATCTTGAATCTTAAAACCTGAATCAGATATTATCAGATCAGAAAATAAATCAGATCCAAATAGGTTCATATCAGATCTATGTTGATGTATTTGTAACTTCGGAATGTATTCACTTGTATATTTTAAATTGTATTCCATTGTACCCCGACGAAGATGTTTGTTCCTTCAATCGGGAGAGTCTAATATAATAAAGTCATGTAAATTCGTTGAGGTTAACCCTCTATTGTATGTCATGGAAATAGTCCCCACATTTGAGGGGTATTAGGGTTATTAGACTCTCCTAGTGAGGTCGACCTTGTAGAGTAATTGTCAAGTGGAAAACTAGTATAAATAGAGATTGAGACTCTCTATTTGACACACACACTCATTTGACTATAGCGCATTAGTGAGAGAGGAGTATCTTGCACAAGTGAGAGAGAGAATAGATTTCAGAGATCATCTTTGTGTTTTTGGGTTTTACTTTTGCTATTGGTGCTCATTCTATCATTGAGGAAGTTGTGGGGTTTTCTCCTTTATGGTTTCCCCAAGAAAAACTCTTTGTGTCTCTTGTCTCTTGTGATTACTGCTATACATGTTATTCTTTAAGATATAATCCTAGATCATATTGATTAAATGATAAAAATCTAACATGGTATCAGAGATAACTTGAGAAGAAGACACTGTGTAGCTATAGAAGCTAGGGATTCCTACTTTTTGGGTCTCTCTCCATAGATCATCGGCAAAAGGAGGCTATGTTAACTCCCCATTGAAGGGTGAATATTTCTGCCGAAGCATAATATGATTCTGAGCATTTTCAGTTTTTGACGTATCACTGCTACGGGAAATTAGGGATTTTCACAGAAGAGCAATTTTTGAGTGAGCCTAGCATAGGATTTCTCTCCTCCTCAAAATCGGAATTTAGAGACCTAGATCAAAGTTTTCGGTTGGGTATAACTCTGGGAAAGTCAAACCCTAATTCGACCTTGGACTAGAAAATCAGCACTACAAAAGATCAACTCCAGATCCAGTTCTGAAATTTCAAATTAGTAATATCTAAATCTTTTGTATTTCCATTTGAGGTTCTCATTAAAGATGTCTCATCACACCAAGCTTGATGAAAATATTTAAGGAGTTGAAAACTTTCGAGCATGGAAGTATAGGATCTCACTGGTTCTTGAAGATAATGAATTAGACACCTACATAAGTGGAGAGGTTCCAGTTCCATAGGGAGATGAGGTGAAATACTTACACAAGAAGAAATTGGTCAAGGCCAAGAGGATTATTGTTGATTCTATCAAGGATCACCTTATACCACAAGTGTCTTCCATAAATACACCTAAAGATATTTTTGATTCCTTGACCAAGCTATTTGAACGGAAGAATATAAATCAAAAGACGACTTTGAGAAATTAATTGAATAATGTGAAGATACAAAATGCAGAGACGATACAATCATACTTTACAAGTGTCTCTAAAATCAAAGAACAACTTGAAGCAGTGGAAGAAGAAGTAGAGAATGGAGAAATTGTGATGACCACCTTGAATGCTCTCCCTAGGTCATGAGACTCCTTCGTTCAATATATTTGACCTAAAAGAAAGCTAATCACTTTCAGTCGGTTGTGGGAGGAATTCTCCCAAGAAGAAGCTCAGATAGTAGCTTGAGAAGAAAAGATGAGAAATAAAGATCAAGCTATCACATCACATAGCAAGAAAATCAGAAGGGACTACCATCATCCCAAAGGTAATCATTCTCAGCAAAAAGATAACCCTAGAAGATCTATCAAAGATCTATCTAAACTTAGATGATATACATGTGAAGCATGGACGATTCACTTTGTTGAGCCATATCATATCACATTCATTCATAAAGGGGGGTTTTTAATTGTGAAAAATAACGTCAATATATTGTAGGTATTGGGGGGAAAGAAAAAGGGTATGGGGGGTTTGTAGGTATTGGGGGGTATAAAAAGAGATTTTTAGTAAAAATAAGGAATATATTGTAAAATAGGGTTTTTTAATTGGAAACATGTATTGAGAGGGGGGCTCAACAAAAGGATTTTTCTAAGTAATTATCAATATCTATTGAAATTAGCCGTATTCTTCAATATCCCATGAACGAAGGCGCTATGACATGGTTTCACTAAGTGAAGACCCCATGATGTGATGTGAAAGGACACTTTTCCAAATATTGTCCTAGAAATAAGGGGGATCTCACAAGAAGAAGGACAACCAAAGAAGACATCATTCTCACACTACAGAGGATGATGAACCTCCTAGAAAGAGAGTCAAAGAAGAAAGTGAATATTCTTCAAGTGATGAAGAGTATGTTTTGATTTATGCCCTCATGGGAACTATTACACATGGAAGTAATGATTGGCTCATAGATAGTGGGTATTCCAAGCATATGATGGGATTCAAAGAATCCTTTGTGAAACTATCCAAACATGAGACACCGCACAAAGTAAAACTTGGGGATGACTAACAGTATCCCATAAAAGGTAGTGTTGCATCCTCATATAAGCTATAATCTCAAAAGTATATGAAGATGAAGGATGTCCTGTTTGTACCAAAACTAAAGAAGAATCTCCTCTCCATATCTACATTGGATGCAAAAGGTCTGAGGGTTTCATTTGTAGATGGGCAAGTCTTTACGTGGAAAACACGAAAGACTATAGATTATGAAGTAGTGACTGGAGAGAAAGAGGGAGGCTTATACAAATTAAAAGGCCAACCAGAACAAGCTTTGGTCCATGACTCAGTAGAGCCAAGTGAACTTTGGCATATAAGGCTTGCACATGTGCACAATAGGGAACTACCACATGTAAAGAAAGATGTTGAAGGTCTTCCAAAAATATAGGCAAAGCATGAAGATGTTTGTAAAGGATGTGCTAAAGGAAAGAACACAAAGAATACATGTCCAAGTAGCGAAAGCAAGGAAAAAGGAATCTTGGAAATCACCCACTCCAATGTATGCGGTCTGATGTCATCTAGTTCATTGAGTGGGTATATATATTATGTTCATTTAATTGATGATTTTCTAGGAAGACATGGATATATTTATTGAAAAACAAGGATGAATTTTTCAGTAAGTTCAAGGAATTAAAATCCTTGATCGAGAGCCACACTGAGAAGAAAATAAAGACCTTTCGATCAGACAATGGCAGATAATTCACATCAGATGAATTCAAAAAATTATGCAGAGATTCAGGGATTAAGAAGGAGTTGACCAGTCCATATAATCCACAAAAGAATGGGGTTGCAAAAAGGAATAATAGAATGATTATGGAAGGGGCAAGGGAAATGATTCATGATTAACATATCCCTATGCATATATGGGAAAAAGATGCTAGGACAGTTTTGTATGTACATAACCATACTCAGCATAGAATACTTGAGAACAAGACATTAGAAGAACTCTTCTCCAGCAAGAAACAAAAAATCAGTCATATCAGAATATGTGGTTGTCCGGTGTACATACACATTCCAAAAGAAAAGGGAACAAAGTTAGATCCTTCAGGAAAGAAGGGTATATTTGTGGGATATAGTGAAATCTCAAAGGCTTACAGAATATATTTCCCAGGATTTAAGAAGATCAACATCAGTAGGGACATAACATTTGACAAAGACTCAACTTACAATAAATCCAAGAAAAGACCTATTACAGAACTTGAAGAAACAAAAGTACATAGAACACATATTTCATTAAATTTGGAAATATTCTATTACAAGGACTTCATCCACATTGAGTTTTTTTGTAAATCTCTAAATACATATTCTATTAAATCTAGAAAAATCAACTCAAAGAACTATTCCATTAAATTTGGAATAATTAATCCAATGAAGTATTTTCTCAATTAATATTTTTTATTTATTTCAAGTAAAACTTTATTATTCAACCATTCAAAAGGAAATATTACATCTCAAATAGAACTAGTCTAGGAAATATTACATCGCAATTAGAACTACATGGGTTGGACATAAATCCTGATGAGTCTATGAATATTAATAATTTTTTAGATGTTAAAATCTTTGAGACAATGAGATATATTATGTGGGAATAATCCAAATTGAATGAAATTGCACACATAATTTTATACTATACTTCTCTAAGACATGCTCTATACTATATTTTAGGTGACCGAAGTACTAAAAAGATTTATATTATAAAACACCATGTTTGATCATTGCTTTCATGAAGAGGAGAAAATGACAAGAATTTTGAATATATTGAATTAGAGATAGATGTTGAAACACATTTTTAATGAATTTTAGTCAAACTTTGTATGTCCTCATGTTCTTTGATTACTAATGATTCAAAGTAACTACAAATAAGTTATTTAAGATATTGATTTTCAAGATTAAGTGTGTATCCAAAGTCACTCATCTATGACAAATGATTCTCCCATTTACCATGATTAATCGAGGAAACTATTTCTTCAATTATAATTTTATCATTACTTATTCTAAAACTTTAGTAGTCAAACATTCAAAAGAAAACATTGTCTCAATTAGAAGTAGAACATGGGTACTGGCCATAAATAATGATGTATGTATGAATATCCATAATTTATTAAATGTTAAGAATGGTGAGACCTTGAGATATATTGAAAAGAAATAATCCAAAGAAATTGCAAAAAACTTAATTTTGGCATGCTATGTTGCAAGAGGTTTTCTATCTAATATATTCAAGGAAACCCAAAAAAATGAAGTCATTCATCTATGACCCATATTCTCCCAAATTTAGCATGAATATTCTACTTAACACAGATTATCAAGAAATTCTAAAAATTTAAAAAACAAAATGCATCATAGTAGTTTATATGTAGTTTTATTTCAAAATGTATTTATCACATTTATGCACTCATATTCATGCATATAATTAAGTAAAATACAATAAAATAACTTTGTGGCTTGTTGACAAATATGGTACAATTTCAATTTATTTTAAAAATACGAATTTGTAAAAATTTATCATTGGACAATGAATTCAAACGCCTTTATAGTTCGAAAAATTCAAAAACTTAACCCATCTATGTATTTCCTCTAATGATATTGAACAGTCCACTTAAAACTGATTATGAATTAAATTATTTTTAAGTAATACAAATTTATTTGCAATGCAATTTTATTTTAACATTACATCCCTCAACACTCATTATGAATTAAATTATTTTTAAGAAATAGAAATTTATTTGCAATGAAATTTTATTTTAACATTACATCCCTCATTTATAGATTCATATTAATGCATATTATAGGCAATTCAAAATCATTATGCCATATTATTTTAAAATATGTTATACTTATGATTATAAATAGTAATTGATTTAAGTATATAAATATATGGAAAGTTTTTGAATGAGAAACCAAATATATTAAATAGTTCAAAAAGTTCAATTGAATCAGCTATGATCCATTTCGTATTAATTTAACATGAATAGTCCTTTCAATTAAAAGATTCTAATTTTTTTGGTAAGAATTGCATCATTTTTTCAAAATTTAAATTTCACTTTTATACACGAGTATTAATGCGTATTATAAGTAATTAAAAATCAACAAATAGCATGTGTTATATTTTATTCACCATGCAATGTTATTAGAAGGAAAGATAACCCGAGTTAGATTTCCTTATGAGTGTAATGTATATGTTGTTAGATGGAAAGATAACATTTGTAAGTTAACATGCATTGGCTTTCGTTCACCCTGTAATGTTGTTATAAGGAAAGCTAACTCGAGTTAGATTTCCTTCATGGTGCTATGTATTTGATGACAATCTGGATATGTTAGATGAAAAACTAACATATGAAATCTAACTCGCGATGCAATGTAATTATGTTTGTGTTAGATGGAAAGTTAGGAAAGCTAGAATCTCTACCTTTTAGCTTTCCTATAGTCAAAGTTACAAGAATATAATCTAGAGGTGGCTTTCATTCAGTGTGCAATGTTCTTGAATTTTTTCATTTATTTTCAGAAACGATGGAGTCTAATGCCATATAATTTCAAAGAAAGCAAGTAAAATGAAAATTTATTTACAACAAAATTTTATTTCAAAATCACATCTCTCATTTATAAATTCATATGAATCCATATTATAGGCAACTAGAAATCATTAAGTCAATGATTATGATCGCGGTTACAAAAATTAATTTTTTGAAGTATATAAATTTAGGAGAAGTTTTGGATTGAGAAATCAAATATCTTAAACAGTTCAAAAGGTTTAACTAAATCACCTATGACCCATTTCATATTAATTTAACATGAATAGACCGCTTAGCATTTATTATCAAGTAAATTATTCTAATCTTTTTGGTAAGAATTGCATCATTATTTTAAACTTTAATTTCATTTTATACACAAGTAGTAATGCACATAAGTAAATAAATATGAAAGCCAATGAAAAATGAATTTTAAACAACAAAAAAAATCTATATTAAAATAACTATAAATTCCCATATATTTCAAAAAATATATAAACACTAAAAAGTATGTCCAAGTTGTATTGAAAAATCAGAATGCTTTTCGTGATCAAATTTCTAAAAAAAAATCATCATCTATTACAATGAAGTTGATGTTCTATTGAACATTCTAATGTACTCACGTTTCCCTTTGATATGATGAAGTTCCTTAAGAAAGGGTAATAAAACTTGCATAAGCCAAGTATCATGCTCTTCTCCTGTATAGGCCTTTATCAAGATATGGTTTGACCGATATCCAACAAATTGAGAAGTAGGACTTGATGTATCTATTAGAAATACATTTGATTCTCCATATTTATCTCCATACTGGGACCACACGTCACTCAACCTTTTCTCATAATATTGTATTGTACCCCCTGCTTTGAATTTTTTTTGCAAATGACAATGGGACCTATCCCATGTGAATTCAAAGTATTTTATATCAATATCTGATTTTCAAGTACATGTTGAATGTACTTATATGTGCCATTTAATGTCCATATTGAAACATCATAATTATTTAAGTAGTATTTTAATAATTCTGATTGAAAAGGCCTTAAAAAATAGGACTTGTCACCAAATTCCCAATCTAGTATTCTTTGAGTAGGACAATTTGGTTCATGTCTAGTATATGACGCGAAGAGCACTCCTTCCATTTCAAAGATCAACAACATATTTCAACTGATATTAATTCCCATCTGTGCTGCAACCACAAACATCATTGACATTAACATAGATTCATTTCATTACTTAAAGACATCAAAACATAATATTTAAAATTATATTAAAAATTCTTGTAATTCCTATCTATTGTCAATTTTTTCCATTAGTATACAAAGGAAATCATATAAGGAGTTAAATGGAAATTAAAAATTATAATTATAGTAGCCTCATTCTATTGATTGAACTAATGATATGATAACATATACATTAATCAAATACTTTTATTCCACTTTATTTTTGTTATTAATAATAGTTCCTAAAGCTGCAATGGGAAAATATAATTACAGTGACACAATTCAAACAATTAAACTAATTAGATTTCATATGTTAGTTTTCCACCTAACACAACCACACTGTAATCAAATACATTATGTCATGAAGGAAATATAATTCATGTTAGAGTTCCTTCTAACCGCATTGTCATCAAAGTTAATGCATGCTAGCTTTCATATAGTAAATTTCCTTCTAGCACTATGAATGGAAAATATAATTAGAAGGGCCCAATACAAGCAATCAAATTGTTTATATGTAAATTTCCACATACAACCTAATCATATGTTGAAATAGCAAAATTTTATAAATTCACATTTAACCATTCTTCAAACTAGTAATTTATAAGAGATATAATGATCAATTAAACCACACATGCAATAATTAATTGAATAGTCCAATTCAAACAAACTTACCATTTATGTAATAATCTCTACATCCAACTTCATACATTAAACATCAATTTAAATTAGCAACCTTTATTAACTCAATATATTTATATAAAAATAAAAATAAAATAAAAATATGTTAACTTCTAATAATGACAAAGCATAATAAAATATAAGAACTTAATTTGAAAAATGTTGCATGTATAGTAATAATTCATGAGGTCATACATATAATGAAGAACAATTCATCACCGAAAAGCCTTCAAAGTATCTCGGACATCTGTTTCTTTGTTGAACTTATTCAACATTCTCCATAGCTCATTGATCAACCATTTATCCCCTTGGTTATTTGTAACGAATGGAGTTGCAAGAATCACATTTTCTGTGGGGTTTTCTTTAACTCTCTCATATGAACAATCCACTATAATAGTGTTAGTTACATCATATTGACTATATGTATCCCACACTTTTTTCAAAGATTTAGTGTGTATAACTTTTGTTGGATTCTCAACGGCCTTATTTCCTTTTTGTGACTTGCAATATGAAGCAGTCCACACAAACACAAGTTGATTTTGTGATATATCTGAAACCTATTTTTTTAGAACTCTTGACGTGTTTAGATTCAAATTAGTCGACCAAATTCCAATCTCAAGAGATTCATTCTTGAAACACATTTCAAGAAAAAAATTTGCATGTGGATGAAACCATATTTGTTTTTGATCTATTGCGCAATCTGCAACCCTACCAATTTTCTCAATATGTTCTCTTGTTGCATCATCATCAACGCTGTAACAAAAAATGTCTTTTAATTCAAATATAACTAATTTTTTTACATTTATTTTTTCTGCAACACAATAACAGATAAAAATAGTCAAGCCATTGTATTCATGCTACAAAAATCATTAAGAAATTATTGTTGAAAAAATACACTCACCTTGAGTACTTTGTATATTGTTTTCAGATTGGCCATTACTTTGTCGCAATATCTGCATAGAACCTAGAGAATAAAATGTTAAACCTTTAATGGAATACCAATTTAAATATTCTTTTGATCTATTTTTTTAATATAACACGTTTATTACTTAATTGGTAATGAAAGAAAACATTTTCAATGCCACTTTTAGAAAGAAATACATATATACATCTTTAATATTGTGATAATTGTTAGTTTTATTCTTTTTATTTGTCCCCATAATAAACATCTAAAATGTTATCATTCTTACAAGGACTAAAATTTTAAAAATAACAAAAAACAAGACAAGTTAGAAATACCTAATATGATATTATGTTTATGATTATAGATTTGCACTTCATCATTCTCTTTGTTCTCCTTATTTGTCTATGTATTAAACATTAAAAAAACGGTGAAAATGAATAAAAAACATTAAACAAATGAGAATTACAAGTTGACTAGCTATACATTTCTAATATTAGATTGTGTTCTTGATTTTAACATTGTTTCACTATCTTCCTATTATTATCTTTGTTTGTGTTTGCCTCTATAATATACAATTAATATCTTATGAAATGTTACAATAAATTAAACTCACTAAATATGAAAACAAGCAAGAAAACATTTTTATATACCTAATACGATATTGTGTTCTTGATTACAACTTTGTTCCACATTCTCCTGATCAATGTCTTTGTTGTCATTGCTAGTCACTATAAAAAACATGAAAAATATTATGAATTGTGACAATTAATAAAATTCATTAAATAACATGCTAATTTTTCTTCTAGTCAAAGCACATTATCATAAAATACATTACATCATAAATATAATTTAATTCATGTTAGCTTTCATTCTACCATCAGCGGAAGGTCATTTCTAATGACACCATTGCACATTGAATGAAACCTAACATGTGATAGCTTTCCTACCAGCAGAATGGCATTGTCATCAAGTTCATACATTGGACAATGAAAGAAATGTAACATAAGGTTGGTTTCTTTATGGCACAAGCACAAGAGCATTTTCGACAACATTACACAATTAACTTTTCTTCTAGCACAAGCACAAGGCCATTTATAACCACATTGCATAGTGAATGAAATCTAATCTGAGTTAGCTTTCCTTCTAGCACAAGCACAAGGGAATTTATAACAACATTGCATAGTGAATGAAAGCTAGCGCGTGTTAGCTTTCGTACTAGTACAACCACTTTGTTATCAGATACATACATTGCACAATGAAGGAAATATAATGTATGCTAGTTTTACTTCAAGCAGAAGCACAATGGCAATTCTAACAACATTGGACAGTGTAGGAAAGTTATCCCTCTAGCACAAGCACATTGTCATCAAATAAATTGTACCATAAAGAAAATATTGTGACAATGAATAAAATTCATTAAATAACTAAACAAACAATTAACCACGATAAATAATCGTCATAGTATGTTCATATTTTTTAGCTTTGTGACACATTATCCTAATTATTATATTCATTGTATTTGTGAACTATAATCAACATAATACAAGAGAAACAAGAGTTCAAAGTTAGTACATGCTACCAAAATTTGAACTGTTAATGGATTTTCCATTTCCATCATTTTGTGACCATGTTCTTGATCAATGGCTTTGTTCTTATAGTTCCCTATAATCGACAATCAAAATTGTTATGCAATATGGAAAATAAATAGATTTAAAAAATAACAAGATGAATAGCAAAAAAAATTATGTACCTGGTAAAATAATTTCATTCCCTTCTATTTCCACATCCAAATTTGTTTCTTTGTTGTTCAAATTAACTTGATTATTTATTTGTTTCCCATTTTCATCATTTTTTGTTTTACAATCTCCATCATTAGTCATTGCAGTAAAAAAACTTGCGAATTAAGAACTATAAACAAAATATAATCCAAATCAATATAATAAAAACATCTAAGGAAGTGTAGTACCAAAATTTTCCAAGGAGTTCATCAAGTTTGGGTTTAACAGTTGAAAAGATAATATTAAATAAAAACAAGAGAAACAATCAAACAAATTACGTACCTGGTATGATATATTCTTCTCTTTTGGCTTCAATTTCCAAACCTTTTTCAAAATTATCCACATTATCTTGATGGTTGTTTTGTCGACCGCTGTCGACATTTTCTGCTTTACAATCCCCATCATTAGTCTATGTACTAAAGTAGGCAATTAAGACTTCTAAACAATGATAAAACCAAACAATTATAATGGAAACAACAAATTGTGGTACCTGAATTTTCCAGGATGTTGATGGATGTTGATCCTGACAGTTGAAAAGATTTGTGAATTTTCAACATGGTTGTCATTTGTGACTCTTTTTGTACAATGCATGCAATTATTCTTTTATAGTTAAGACAAGCTTTGATTAAATTTGTCCCCGCATAAAAAGAAAAAATTACATTCACTTCCATCTTTTGTTGGTGTTTTTCCAATAAAGCCACCCAGAATTCAACATCTCTCTCACTTTGATCAAATATGTTTTTAGAAGTGTGAGAGTGTTCTGGAACCTCAACCTTTTTTAATTATATGGTATAGAAATGTATAGTTAAAACTATATCATAACTAAACAAATTTTGTTTGTACCTATAAATGCCCTTAGTGATGTTATACTTGAAATTGGAGTTCTTTATGGAAATTTCCAAAGCTTGGTGGACATCTTTAAATGACCAAAGGTCTTCTAACAGAACTATAGTAAATTCTGTCAACCCATTTTTGTCGATAAAAAATCAAAACATTCAATATAATAAGCCATGTGGAATGATTCTTCTTTCAAAGCAAGTGCATCTAGAACAACAAGGTCGGTATATAGTACTGGCTCAACCAGAGAAGGGAAAGAGTGCAAAAGTGTTGAGAGAAGACTAGGGTCCCCAAACTAACACCCAAATTCAAAGTTGTCATCTTGTTGAACATTTGTTGATCCACTTATTAATCTGTTGAGTACTTCACATGCTTGCTAAGAAAAGGACTCTATTTTTGTTTTCCGTGATCCTTTTACATAAGTAGACCCTTCAATAGTTGTACAGAAATTGGCAAATATGATATCATTTATTTCATAATTCTCAAGAATGTTGGATGTGGTTAAAGACTTATCATTCAATTTTTTATCATGACTTTGACAGTATTGAACCATTGCATCCAAGATTGTTCTTTTTGTTTTCAATTGAGAACAATAATATTTTAACTTTATGGCATCAGTTGGATGGTTCGATGGAATAGAAAACCAAACGGTTCCATCCAATATCTTATCTGCTACGGAGCCAATTTCTTCAATGGTTAATCCCTGAAGGGCGCAAAAAGAAGTAGCTGTCAAAGTATTTAGATGATTTATATTGTACTTTTGAGAACCAGGTTGGCTCAGAGAACAGTCCAATGTACCTAATTGGTAACAATTAAAAATAGTGTCCCATTTATCCCAAACAGGTTGATCCAGATATAAAAGAATTCTTTTATCAGCAAAATTCGAAAGTGGACAATCAAAGAAGGAGCACAACATTTCATCGTCAACCTGTTAAAAATAACAAACATAAACTAATAAAAATTCAATGTATATATGAAAATATGAATAATATTTTTAAATTAAATAAGTCAATATATAATAATAAAAATCCATTATTAAAATAGTTTAGGTGCAAAAATAATTAAAATTACATACCTTGTCATCCGATGTCTTAGAATTTTCGATCCTCATTTTCTTTAATTTGTCGTTATCAATTAAGAACTGTCGTGCAAAGCACACACAATCAATGAAAGGAGTTTTGAAGAAGACATTATTTGTAGAAATTAATTGACAACAAATGTGAATCACAACACTTGGA
Source organism: Pseudotsuga menziesii (assembly GCA_001517045.1). Lineage (NCBI taxonomy): Eukaryota > Viridiplantae > Streptophyta > Pinopsida > Pinales > Pinaceae > Pseudotsuga > Pseudotsuga menziesii. The sequence continues at coordinate 1,870 of LPNX010900244.1, read as the reverse complement.
TCAACTGATGGATCCAAGAATCGAGCAAAACGTTCTTTATACTTTTTTTTTGCCTCCGCAGATACACTATACATGGGATTTGTTATAATTTCTTTGGTGGCTTGAATGGTATGTTGGCCATGAACTATCCAAAATTTGACATTTATAGCATTTGTATCTGTCTCATTTACAATTTTCACATGGTTTACTAGTGGATCAGGCTCATTTTTATCAAATAGAATCAAGAGAGCATCGGGCAATGATGTTTGAAATTTTTCTAAAAAATATTTCACCAACACCTGAACATTTGCATCATCTCATGATCTCAATTTAAACACTTTTGGTGCTTCTATGCATATTTGAACATCCACATTTATGTTTAAGGAGCTTTAAAATAAATAACATTCCTTGAAAGATTCATGAATTTCATCACAATTATCTGCAAGTTTCACTGTCTCAGTTTCCATTTTCTCAGTTTTTTTAAATTTTGTAGTAGGTGTGAAACCACTTGATGCAATGTTTTCTTTCAAATATTTTAAATATATTCTCCTTAAAGCATGAATATGAGCATCAAGTCTATCTTCTAGTATTTTATGAGGTAATTTACCTCTTTGATGCAAATAAAGAAGCACAGATGATGTTTTCATCTTTTTGACATTGCGATATTTTAGAAATTTTGTGATACATTCTAAAAGATCTATGCAACTCTTTAACCCCGATTTATTGAATCTTTCATAACTATTCAACTTAAACATTGACTCTTTCATTGTGTTTGGCGGATCTTTACTTGAAGCTTCAATTAAATTTGGTCTAAATTTTGTGTACTCCACTGGACAAGAGACTAATTTTACTTCTTTTCCATTGATAGCCTCCACTTGAAAGACAATGTCAGTCTCACCATGAGCATAACAATTAACAACTATCCCTAATATAATTGTATCTTTTTCACCTATGGATCCAAACAGACACATATCAGGGAACATATTTTGAGGACATTCTATCTGAACATACCAATCTCCCACAAACTCATATTCATTGGATGTATTATACTTTCTAATCATTTGAAAAGTAGAAGTAGAAATTGGTGCATTCATAATATTTTGATTTGAATGAAGTCTTTCTCGTTGCATGATTGATGGATGTGGCATTTCACTTGCTTTTGAACTGAGCAATTCTGAAAATGAGAATAAGAAATTATTATTAGCATAAATCAAAATGAAATTATAATTATAAATATCGTCATTTAATATTCTATTAAAATTTGAAAATATCATATAGTCTAACAATACTAAATTAGAATAAATAAGATATAAAACTACCATACGTGAGTAGGATTTGATTGTGTACCACTTGCTTTTCATTTTTTCTTAGATGCTTTAATTGTAGTTTCATTTGCATAAGATTCAATAGTATCTAGAAACAATAGTAGAAAAAATTGTTTGCAATGGTTAAAGAAAACATGAAATATCAAACATTAATAATCTACCATATAATACATCATTTTAATTCACATGCAGAAGAACAATGAATTTTTCATTCACGTGCAGAAGAACAAGGAAGTTTATGTGCTATGGAAGTTTACTACCCACATAATGATATATCAAAGTTCATCTAGTGTGAAATTGCATACTAGAATATAGTATAATTATTTGTAAATAACTAAATTTGAAAATTCCATACCAACTGTTGGAGACTTTTGTAGTGTCATATTTGTATTCTTTCTTTTCCTTAATGATTTCTTTGAAATTTCATTTGCATCATGGTTCTTAGCATCTGAAAACATTTTTAGAAAATATTACGGTAGTTTCGAAAACAATTAAAAGCATCAATTAAAGAGTACTATGAAAACATATTTTATAACATCTCAATTCATACATATGAAGAAGATAAA
>LPNX010900229.1:115394-137078 GCA_001517045.1 Pseudotsuga menziesii | reverse complement strand
ATGCTCCTACTTGTGCATTAAGTTATAGCTTTGTCTGTAATTGCGATGATTGTTTTTGGACATGTTCATTAGTCATTTCTACAGTCTTAGATTTTACTTAGTCACCTTGTTTGTTAGTACTTTATGAGTCTTTTGCATAGTGTTCTAATGTTTCCCAACAACTATAAACTTGCATGTATGAAATGCATTCACTCATAAAATTGCATTATAGAAGGTGGTAGCTTTGTTTTAGGAAGATGAAAAACACATTATGGTATTGCATGCATTACAAACACATGTCAAGGTTCAATGGACGCTAGTTAAATAGAGACACAATGATAAACAAGCTAAATAAACACTAGAATGAAACTATATAAACTTCTTCCTAGAGGTATTTTCTTCACATGTTTATTTTTAAATCCAAGACAATGTCAACTGAATCTGAAGGAAGAGTTCACCAGAACTAGTCCCCAACTTTATTTGACCAATGATCCATTACACATAAATATCTTGCTACTCTAAGAATTTTATTGGATGCAATTGTTATATTATAAAAACATTATATCAAGGTTTATGGTATGTGATAATATAGTACATTTTATAGTGTTCAAAAAGACTTTTCAAAATAGTGAAGGAAAATGTTATTATTCTTATAAGTAACAAATGTGAAAGGGTTCTAATAGTTAAAACAATAATGAAGACATATTTTATAAGAGGTTATAAGATTGTAAGAATTATGAAGAAAAAAAAAATTGCAAAAAAAATGGAAGAGTTAATGTCCAAATTAAAGTTGCAAAAACAGAGGGATTAAAAAAAAAATCTTAAAATAAAACATTGATCGACGTTGTAAAAGATGACAACAAAATTGGAGAGCTCGATTACGAAAGAGGCAATTAGACTAATTCTCAAATTTATAAGCCTTAGCTATTTTGCATCATAGAACTATATATTTACCATCACATAATCTGCATATAGCATTCCATTGATATTTGTATGCAAGAAAAACATTACTGACGAAGAAGGTAAGGTATCATTGATGTCATGTATCTTTGTATGCAAGAAAAAACTATCGTCGCTCAACCAGTGTTTCAATCACATTCTAGTGATGTCATCTTTATATTCATCATAAGAGATGTTTGCGAGTTTTGGAAAAACTTGTTGTGGCAATGGATTGTGTAGTGTAAAATCGATCTTCTTATTGTCTTTTTCAAGTGTAGATGGTAAACTATGGTCATAAAAATATGGTTTGTTTTATCGACATTGCACACATTAATTAAGTTGGTTTTATAACAAGAATGAAGATGGTAGAAGATGTTTGCAACCATTAAAAAAGGTTTAAATGGTGACAAAGGTTTGATTGGATTTTTTTTTCTTTTGAAATTCCGTTAATATATATATAGATATAGAGAATCTGTGTTATTGATATAGTTCAAAAATCTTATTAAAACTTATTATAAAAAATAAGTTTCATTGTCAACAAAAGAAAATAAGAGGATTTTTTTTTAATATACACGGTCAACCATAAAAAAACTACAATTTCTTTTTTTGTTGCATTGTCATTCAATTCTTCAATGAAAGTTGTTTGTCTAGTTCATAGAGATTTTGTTCCTATGAGTCCATTTCTCACAATGTTTTGGAACTAGTAAATTGGAGTCTTGTTGCAAGCTAATAATTCATGTATATGACAATAAAAATCCTTGTATGAGTTATTTAGTTGTAGCTAGGATTTGTCTCAACCCTTTTGTTTATATTAAGTATGCAACATGGACCCCGAGTAAGGTGGTTAAGAAACTTTTTGAAAAGTGCAATCAAGTCTCTACTAAAGATCTCTTGACTTTCTGGATATGCTATTTTTCTACAAGTCCTAAAATGCAAAATTTAAAGTGTATCTATTTGTACATTTTTCTAAAAAGTGTATCTATTTGTACATTTTTCCTTATTAGAATGTATATATTAAATTACAAAAAAAATACAAATATATTATATTTTATAGAAACCAAATTCTTATTAAAATAAAAATATTAATCAATACTAAGTATTTAATTAGAAAAGTGTTTTTAACGTTTTCTTTGGATAAGAATATGTTTTTAAAAGAATTTTTTTTTTTTATAAATTAATATATATGTATCAATAAAAATGTTTATAATATAAAATATTAATGTGTTTTTTTACGTGATTTTTTAGATGGTTCATTTTTTGTTAGAGGGCTATATGCATCGAGAAAAATGTCAACATTTGCTATTCTGAATAATCAAGGTATTGTCATAATTACATAACATATTCAAAGTCGACTCCCAAGAAACAAGTGTCACAAAGGGAGATTTAAACCTGGGAGAAGAGGATAACAATATTCCTCCAAACCACTCAATTCACACTAAATTAACTTTTTGTCTTTTAATGAACTTTTTTATATATATAATATTTTTCATAATAACATTTTGATTAATATAATTTTTTATTTTTTATTTATTAATATTGTTATAATCCTATTTATTATGTCCCCAACGGGGGACATTTATAGATAGGTCATGCATATTAGTTTGGTTGTACGAACATCAATTTTTTTATCGAAACAAATGTTTAACTTTGCAGGAGATAGGAAAAAATTAAATCAGTTAATTTTTAAATTTTCTAATTTGTCCTTGGATGGATGGCGTCAGGTTTAGAATCCAAGGCTCAAGCATCGGCGGTGGAGGTGAATAAAGCAAGTTTGAATTAAAGTGTATACGTGTCGATTGCATGCACCAATTCGATGGATGCACAGATTAGTATTCATTACAACACCTTAATACATAGTCCAGAAATGTGCAGCGTAAACCCTGCTCTGCCTGAGCAATGCCGCCCATGACACACTTCAATTCACGTGCATGTCAACTGCCACGCGACCATTGAAAATCAATGGTGGGCCATTATATGCCCGAGTTCGTATAGGAGGGAGTGTCGCGACAATGAAGTACTTAGTGTCGCAATGATGAAGTACTTATTATTACCAACTCTCCTTTTTTTCCACTTGAATCTTCATTTTCTTCTACTGTTCCATTGGCTTCGTTGTTTGGTTGCTTGCTTTTCAACTACAGACATATAAGTATGAGGAAGACCGGTTGCTTGCTTGCTCTTTACCTGCAGACTATGAAGAGGGAAGGAAGGCCAATGAGTGAAGCAGTCAGTCACTTTGTTTACTGACACGATGGAAGAAGCTGAGCGGTTCCTACAGATGACTTTGATAGGCATCCAGTTTGGCCTTACATCGTCTAGAGAAATTGTAAGTGGACACACGAAATAGAGAAGAATAATCAGAAATCAGGTCCTTGTTTACAACAATTCTAAGGAAAATAATCTTTGTTAACTCAGTTAAAACTCATTTTCATGCCAATTCAGTTGGAAACCACCTTTGAAGTCTAAATGTGAAGAATGTGTATGTATGTTATTCAAGTTAAACAAAATATAGCAATTGTTTTTACTTTTTTTGGTTGGGATTACACTTTTAACCAGTTATTAGCCTTAACAACTCTCTCATCCGTGGTAATGAGCTTATAATTTTCTTGTTCTGAGCATTGAAGATTCTCGACAAAACCTGAGGTGGGGTTTTCCTGGGGTAGGGTGGGAAGAAGAGGGTTTAATAAACTTGTTTGAGCAATTCATGAAGTAAACTATTTTCTTGGGAAAGTTACCACCCAACGGCTAAATAATTAGCATTGTATAGGAAATGGATCTTTTGTTGAAAGACAGAAACCATGCATAATCCAGGGTCATTTCACCCAAAGTAGTGTCATGCAGAGAATTGCTAATTCAATAGAATTACCAATTCCACAGTAACTCTAAAAATCACGGTTATTGTAACTTCTCGCGAAGTTTCCTAGAAAATTAAATTTCTTAACGTCATTTTAATCATCTAGGTTGTTGAAAAAGGACCAGCCTTGCTTGTTGCAGCACTAATGTCAAGGATGGTGACGCCATTGTCATAGATAGTTCAAACCATAGTAGCATAATTCGAGTACGAATATGATTCGATACGAAAAAAAATGTAACCAAAAAATCCAATACGAATAAAATACAGAAGTAGACTTCTTATATATAATATTTTTAATTAAATATACAACACTATATATAACATTTACAATTAGTTAAATATATACAATATTTTTAATGAAATATTACATATCAACCATTAAATTTTAAACTTAAAAAAATCATTCTTTTTTTAAAATAAATTTCTTATGACCAAAATTACTCTTTAAAAAACAAAAATATAATGTTTTTAATGCAAGAGAGAGAAAATTTTTACTTATTAATAGTTAATAATTATTTAAAAAATAAAGTAAATAATATTTACCACTACTTACATTTGGAATCAATTAATGAATCTTTAAATTGTGTTAAGGTTAACTTTGAATCTCGAATGATGTAAGTGGTTTTGGGCACATGGTTTTGATAACCAATAAATCTAGTGTTGCTGTATTATATTTGCACATTTTTTTTCTTTGGCATATTTTATTCTTATTAAAATGAATTAAGATGTATGAAATTGAAATGTAATTATTTTATAGTGTTTCAATACTTAAAGTTTAGGCTTTTAAAATCAATTTTCAGGATTAACCTGTATTCGTATTGCACATAGATCGAATATTCAACGAATTCCAATTTATTTGGAATTTCCCTACACAAAAGGCCAATACAACCGAATTATTCTACTGTGGTTCAAACTACAATACGCGTTTTTTTTCCAATTTTTTAAAATTTATTTTCTGTTCATTCTATGCTCAATAGCAATGGTTCAAATCAACATAAAACTAAACTCATATCAAATTCAGTTTTGTTTAAAGGGTGAACATTGCAACCAGAGAAGCAGAGGAATTTGGAATTTCAAAGGAAAGTGTTGGTGGCAAATTTGTGTAAGTCTAACAACATCGCAATGAAAAAAAATCCATAGTATTGTTCTTTATCACATATTGTTTGTAAGGAAGTGATAGAAGCTAGAATGAACCTTGATTCCTAGCTTGATGTCAAACAAGGTTTTAGGTAAATAAAAATATACGGGCTTCTATTTGATAATTGGAACATGATCCCCAATTTGACCTGAATTTAGAGCTGTTATAAATGGGTAGGCCTTTAAGGATAGGGTGGTTGAAGCTCGATAGTTAAATAAAACTTACTATAGGTTCTAGGTTTTAGGTATTTCTTATCATGGTCATGTCCGATATGCAATTTTAGTAGTAACCTTACTCTGTAGCTCGATGTTCCATCCTTGGATGTGATAAAACAACACTACTAAAATGCAAACTCCCCATCCACATTCTTTATAAAATATTGAAATTAGTGTTATTAAATATTCGTTGATATTCAAGTCGAACATTTGTTTCACAATAATGACATATAAAAAAGTAACTCGCCTTTCCTCTGCACCAAAGCATCTTTTCCTCCCCATTTTAACCCTTCGTCCCACCTTGGAAACTAATGATTTACAGGTCATGAATCTTAGGCATAAACCTAAAGGTTGTCTCTCCCATGAGCAATCTCTCATTGGATCAGGTCTCTCTACTTCGTACCTCTTTGATGGCCTTTCATCATTGGCCCCTTTTGACGAGACCTGCACCTAATGGTGAGATGTAAAATATGGCACAAAAAGACATATCTAGATGGAAATATGTTGCTCAATAAATTTCAGATTGTCAAGGAAAAATAAACATAGTAGAAGAGAACTAAAAATACTACATAGCATATATAGAAATGTATTCGTTCAGAGAAAGTGGGGCAGAAGCGTCTCACTTTTTGCCTATTACCCCTACTAGTGTGTAGGTTTGTTCTACCGATGACTTTCGGATTCTCTATCTCAAGAGATCACGAGCTATTCTCAATAATCTCTCAGTAAAATAAGCTCTCTTACTGAGATGTTTAGAATAATGTCCCTCTTTGGCTGCGATCTCCATACCATCAAGCTCAATATGGTGATATGATCTCAATATTGGTTTTAACATTCCATATACAAAAATATTAAATTATCTCCAATATTGGCATATAACCTAATTCCATAAGTAATTTATAATTATTTGAATATCTACCATGGAACTTGGATTCTTTATACACATAACTGTGATAATTCTTAAAATAATGAACATAGAATAAAAACTGTGGAACTTAGATTTGTTATATATGTGTTACTGATAATTCCTTGTACATTGATTACCTACCATGTAAGAATATTACTCAAGTGATTAAATACCTATTTCATCCAACAATTTCCAATTCCATTTTCCGTCGTCCTATAAAAAATCCAACAAAATTTTAAATAAGGAAAGATAACAGACCCCTTACTTTTCCTATTCAATATCGTCTTCTTGAACACATTTCCCATCAATGATGCTCTCTACTTCATCTACTACCCCTCTTCTCCATCTTATGGAGCCATGACGACCCTCACAACTCTTCAATTGTCCTGCCTGCTGGTTTTGCCATTGTACTTTCTAGTGACCTCCAATTCATTGACAAACAATCTTACATTCAACCCCTGATCCGATTGCATCGATAGAGCAATTCAGAGGCAAACTTGCACTCATACTTTCCATCAGATGATTCCAAACACAAAGCGTTAGAAAATATCTAGTTGAAGGATGGGATAAAATCTCTTTCTATGGCGCCCACTCGATGGTTCTGTATGGGCTTGAATGTTCTGCGTTTTCATGCTTTTCCATGCTTGATCGCGTATTGCTTGAAGTTGTTGCATGCGCTTCAGGGGTTGGGACTACTGGCACTACAGAGTTTGCATGTGAATAACAACCAGACAACTAGTCTGTAGGTAAAAGTAAACCAACCAACGAAACAAGCTGAATAGAAGAAAATCAAAAAATGCATGCAAATTACAAGAGAGCTAGTAATATTAGTGCAAGCTTCATGGTTTCCTTCTATGGATCATTGTCTTGAATTTTTGCATGGAAATTGCAACACTGTCTGTCTCTCTGCATGTGAACATTAGTATATGCATCGATGTGCTATTAGAGTGACGCCATTATCTGGAATCACCGCGTGGAAATTGTTGTACCATTTGTCTACATGCAATCTTGAAGTCTGTTGTTGGTCGTGACGCTCACGAAAAGATTTATGTTTTCCACTTCTCACACTCCAATATAATATTTAAAGATTTTAAATTTATTTTGATAGTGTATTTCTCTTTATTAATAACAGTGTAAATATGCTCTTCAACTTATCAATCGCAATCCCAATTACCTGAACATTCTAAAAACATGATCATTTAAAAATCATTGAATAAATCCAGAATCCTATATCTATTTAAAAACTATACTTGTGAATGAATCCTCAATGAGTTACCTATTTGAAAACAAAAACTATAGATAGATTATAATATATCCCATAACAATGTGCACGATTCCTTTCACGATAAGGATAAAGCTAAAGGGCCATGCAACCTAGTCGGGCCTATAAGAGAATACCAAAATGAAGATCCTGTTTCATATTTTGAAGTTATTTTTTTTAATGTTGTTTTTAATAATAATAAAAATCACTATTTACAGTTTTAAACATTAATCATTTTAAGTAATATTTAATTACATAAATACAGATGAAAATATTACATAAATACAAACAAAAATCTCAAAGAATTCAAATGATATCTTTATTTAAAATTATATTATTATTTAAAATATATAAAAAAATGTTAAATATTTGAAGATAAATAAAGACAAAAATTACAAAAGAGATCTCACTCCAACAACTTCAAATAATGAGTTATGCATCTCTAAGGCAATTAGAAGAGTATATTCAACAACTTCAAATAATGAGTTATGCATCTCTAAGGCAGTTAGAAGAGTATATATTCATGCATCTGTGCGTCAATCGCTATTGAGTCAAATTGGATCGCTATTGAGTCAAATTGGGTTGACTTTTAAATAGTTTAAAATCCATAAACACATATCTATATAGTTTATAATGTTTTATAAAATATTTAAATTAATTTTAATAGGTTAGAAATTAAAAAGTATTTTTAAATTATATTAAAATTAAAATTTCTAATTTTTAATTTTTAATTGTTTTTTTTTAATCTCTAATTTACATTGAGATTTCCATTTTAAAAAATTATATATATATATATATATATATGCTATATTAATCACTAATCACTTTGAAGTTTGTGCATTTTATTATTTCACGATTGTAATTATCTAGAAATTCATTTATTCAAGTTATATATAATGGGTTACTTAGTAAATCTATTTTTCCAAGTTAACTATATATATATATGGTTTGCAATTAAATGTATTTTACAATTACTTGTTTATTTATTTTCAATTCTTTAAATCACAAATAATTTGAATATATATATATCAATTGAGCTTTGATTACACATCTAACATGATGGCACTCGACTACATGAATAAGTCTCTCTCTCTCTCTATATATATATATTGAACTTTGAGTACACATCTAATGTGATGGTACTCGACCACTTGAATAAGAGTGCTCTCTCTCTATATATAAGAGATGTTTGCAATTTAATGTAATATATATTCAATTATTGGCTTATTTATGTGGTTTAAGAGTGGCTTAAAAAAATCCTATTTATCTTATTATTGTTTTAATTTCACAAAATCAAATATCTCTTCTTTTCAATATTTATGACATTATTTTTATTATTATTATAAATACTTGTAAATATTTCTTTCTATTATTATTATTTTATTAGATTAATATATATTTATATTAAAAAATGCTATATTTGTAGAGTCTTTGTTTTAAGACATAATTTATTATACTATAATTATATAGAGTTTCATTAACATGTGTGATAGTTAGTGCTCACATTGTAATTCAGATATCTCTAAATTTCTAACCATTGTTACTTTTTTAGTATCTATATTGTTAGGTACTTATTAGACATTCAACATTGTTAATGTTATTGAGTATCCACCTCTTACATAATATTTATTAAACTATTTTTAAGAGGTAGGCACTAAGCAACTATGTTGCTTTTCTCAATTATTGGTAGTGACAAGAGTTGTCCTATTCACAAAGAAGTAAACTCATTTTGGATTTTCAATTTCAAGGTGTTACTCAATAACTAATTAATTGATATACATATCTATATCACAACTTTGTTGCTCGTCTCACATAGAAATATAAACAACATAGTTATAAGAAGTAACAAGTTTTGTTTTTTTTTTTTTTTTATAAAGAAAATAAAAACCATCCTTTATATTAAAAATTGTAGCTTAATTACAAAAAAATTGTAAAGGGAGGTTCTTAATTGGAAGCCATTACTTAATTATAAACTATAGAAATATAAAATATAGAAATATGGGAGGATTATTTAATTGGAAGCCATGCTTTAAATTATAAAGAATGGTGTTGGCATTGTCGCAGATAGTTTAGACTACAATATGCGTTTTTATTCATAAAGACACTTAATCCCAATACCAAGTATTAAGTTCTTATTTTACCATAAGATCTTTATAGTGGTAGTTATTTATTGAGAAAAGGTTAAACACGCATGAGAGCATTACTCAACTTGAAGCATGCTTTAAAATATACACAAATTTGATTTCATGCAAAAAACTTGAATCAATAAATTCGAGTGATAGATGTATAACTACAACAACTAAGCAGAGTAACTACATAATTGATTTCATATAAGAAGTTTAAAGCAATAAATTCTAGTGATAGATGTATAACTACAACAACTAAGCATAGTAACTAGCAAATTGAGCAAAGGGAGTGACGACGATGTACAGTACTATAGGAAAGTAACCGCAAGCAAATATGAGTTTGGCTGCACAAATGCATGGTAATGGTTTTTTGAATGAGAGGAAGTTCAGTATTAAGATATCATTAGCCAATATACATAAGCATGTTATTAGCAAATATACAAGGCATGGATCTTTGCCATTCCTTCATTGTGCAAACCTTAATGGATCATGTATGTTAGGAGGCTTACCTTGGACACTCAAAAGAACATATGGCTCCAAAATAAACCCTTATGGCAGAGTTAGTGCACAATGCAACCCAAGTTAGACCTATGGCATTTGACCTGTAAGATGATGGATTCTGACTTTTCCACCTGACAAAGGATTCTGACTTTTACCTGCACAAAAATGGATGCATAAAATAAAATTATGCAAATAAATTGTTTATGTTAACTAAACAGATAGGAGTTAGTTCCTGGTTGAACCATCCCTTTTAAGTTAAATTGGTTCTCCATAGGAAAACAACACTTTACTGACTACTGAAGCTTACTCTATAAACTAGTTTAAAATGGACCAAAACCAACATTGTTTAAGTTAAATTGGTTCTTCATAGGAAAACAACACTTTAATGACTATTGAAGTTTACTCTGTAAACTAGTTTAAAATGGACCTTGAGCTTACAAGCTGGATGCTTGGAGAAGCCCAATTGTAATTTTTTGGAGGAAGAAATGGAAGGCCTTAGGCGTGTAATCTCTGCAAACCCTTGAATCATGGTTGAGTTTGCTTTTTAATATAATTTTGCAAACTAAAACTCACAAATTCCAAAGTAGGAACTTATGCAATTGCGTTGTATCGACGCAATTGCAACTGTAACAGCGGCAAAGCAGAGTATTTGTACATAATCTCTCCATATATTGATTTCTTACTGTGAATTTCTTCCCCGCGCCATTTGTTTCAATGTCATGCCATTTGTTTTAATGTCATGCAGGTGTAACATTGGCATTGTTTGTAACGCCTTCACTTATATTTTTTTATTTTTCCAAATCTTAATTTATAAATAGTTAATTAATGTTATTTAAAAAGACTATTTATTTTTTGTGAATTCTTATTATTAAAACCTTTGTTTTAATGTCATGCAAGTGTAACATTGGCATTGATTGTAACTCCTTCACTTATATTTTTTTATTTTTCCAAATTTTAATTTATAAATAGTTGATTAATGTTATTTAAAAATTTTATTTAAATGCTATAAATAATTTTAGGACTTATAAAGTATTTGTTTTCTTTTATTTTTATTTTACATTGAAATAACTTATATTAGAAGATAAGGAGGAGAGAAGAAATCTGATCATTTTAGGAGGTATAAAAGATCTATTTTCTTTTATTTTTATTTTATATTAAAATAACTTATATGAGAAGATAAGGAGGAGAGAAGAAATTGGGAGAGACATGTTTGGTGTCGATGTGTGAGAAGTGCAAACCATGCAAGAGGAAGTTCGACCCATGGAGTATTAATTTGTCATAGTGGTCTAGGAACTAAAAAACACAGTCTCACAAAGAATACAGACATATATGCAGAAAATTGGCAAAATGGTGCTGCAATGGAAGTAGCAACTCTGTATAATCAAATGAAAGAATGATGATACAATACAATGATCATGCAAGATGCATGAATGCCAAGACAATTCGAATTCCCAAGGAGGTCATTCGAATTGAATGAGTGAGTCTAGCTTAATTGAACGTAAGACATAGTGAACACTCAAGTTAACCACTGATCAAAATCCTAATTGACTCAACTGAGTCCTCACTAAAGTCGGAGTGCAATAAATGACTGAGTCTAACTGAAAGTAGATCAGAAAACCTAAAAGTTATTAACGCTTCCAAAAAAATTCTCTTCCGCCTTCCATTGTACGGATTGTAGAACGCAGAACTAACATTCTTATGTCTTTTACATTTCCTTCTGTTTTCCATTATGTGGATTGCGAATCATGAAAGTATTAACACTTTTAAGACTTTAACTCTTTATTCTCGCTTTCCACTTTCCACTGTGCGAATTGCGAAAGTCTTAACATTATTAAGACTCTAACTCTACCTTCTGCCTTCCGCTTTTCGTCATGCGGATCGCGGAATTCTTAACACTATTAAGACTTTAACATTATCTTTCTGTTGTGCGGATCACGGAACGTGTAAGTCTTAACGTATTTTTAAGATTTTACTTAACTCTTCCGCTTTCTGCTTTCTGTTGTACGGATCGCAGATCGGGGAAGTATTAAAATTCTCTAAGATTTAACTTTAACCTTCCACTATATGGATTGCGGATCACGAAAGTCGTATTCCTTTAATACTTTTAAATTTGACCTTCCGCTTTCCGCTATTCATTGTACGGATCGCGGATCGCAGAAGTCATAACACATTTTCAGACTTTAACTTTACTTTTCCTCTTTCCACTTTCTAATGTGCGGATTGCAGATCACTGATGATCCGGATTTATGCAGGAACGCAACAGAATACACAAATAACCATAGAAAAAAATATGCAGCGGAAATAACACTTCATTTCATTAATCAATAACTGAAACTTGTTTACATACAAAATGGAAATAAACTAGCTAGAGTGCTGGTAGCTTATCTCTGAGAAGAGATGTGGCGGCTACATGCCTCTGAACTCTGTTTTACAATGAGGCTCGAAGGCCTATATATTATTGAGAAACAATGGAAACCCTACACATCCAAAAACCTAACCCTAGGAGGTGAAACGCCTTAACGTGGGCCCCGTTGGCTAACTTGGTACATCAATTTCCTAGGGTCGTAACTTTAGCATACTACCTCCGTTTGACGCACATGATATATCATTAGAAAGATATATTTAAGGACTACATACATTAATGACAAATATTGAGTCCAAAATAGACTCATATTTGCCTGTCCATTTGATGCCAAAAAAATGTTGTTTAGGGCCTCAAAACGGCTCCGGAAGTTTAGGACCCGAAAACTGCAAAAAATAGTAAATTGTGCTACAATTAAGGAAACTAGAAAACTGAAAGAAACAATGGTGGGGGTCCAAGAGGAATAGGTTGGTGGCCACCAATATCCTCTTGGATCATTCCTCCCCCCTTAGGAAGCAATGGTCCCCATTGCGTTGAGTTCCTCCATGAGATGAGGAAAGAGTCTGTTGAACTTGGTCCCTGGTGAGCCACTTTCCCTAGTGAAGGAGTTGGCCTGCTTTGACAACTTGATATAGCTAGATCTTCTGCTGGAGGGTGTTCTTGATCTGTGTGTCCATAATCTGATCAGCGGTGGCTTGTTCCATACAGTTGGGGTTTAACTCTGTTGGTGTGTTGTTCTGCCACATCTGATGTGTCCAGTAGAGGTGGAAAGTAGGGTTGAAGGCAGTCCACATTGAACACTGGGTGCAGACCAAGGAATGGTGGAATACTGAGCTTGAAGGCCTTGTCCCCGATAGCCTTGGTGATGGTGTATGTCCCATATCGGAGCGGGCGAAGCTTGCGGTGGGGTCTAGCGAGGCGCTCCTTCTGCAAATGTAGCTGGCCACACTTTGTCACCCACCTAGAAGTTGTGTTGCACCCGATGCTGATCATGTCGCTGCTTATACTTAGCATTGAATATGTCCAATATGTCATGAACCTGTTGGCGAATGTGTTGAATGTGCTCAATGAAGCTGTTTTCCTTGGAAACTTCAGACTAGATATGAGCTAAATTAGCCTGAGTAGCTGCAAATGGCATGGCTATGTCAATGGGACGTAGTGGTTGGAATCCCAAGCCCACCTGAAAGGGGATGTGGTTGGTTGAGTTGTGGAGGGCCCAATTATAGCTGTGTTGTACATAGGGGAGGCTCTCATCCCATGTGCGTGGATGCTTTGAGTTGTACATGCGCAAAATGTGTACAATCATCCTGTTGACGACCTCTGTCTGACCATCAGTCTGGGGATGGAAAGCTATGGACTTTGTGAGCTTGGTGTCTAGCATTAACCATAGGCTAGACCAGACTATACTAAGGAACCTGTTGTCCCAGTCTGAGATTATAGACTGTGGGATCCCAAAGTGTACCCACACTCGTTCAAAGAAGAATTTAGTAGTGGCTTCTGCTGTGATATTCTTCTTGCAGGCTGCCATTATGGCCATCTTTGAGAATCTATCAATGACCACAAACACACAGTCATTGTCGTGCTTAGTAGAAGGAAGTCCTGACATGTAATCCATGGATATGGATTCCCAAGGTTGACTAGGGGTAGGCAACGGAGTATAGAGGCCTTGCTTCTTGATGGATGGTTTGGAAATGGTGTAGGCAGTGCAGGATCGGATGTACTTCCCGACATCCTGTTGAAGGTTCAGCCAATAGAAATACTTTTGTAGTGCTGCCACTGTTTTCTCGATCCCGAAATGCTCGACGACCCGACTGTAGTGCACTTCCCAAGTCATCTTGGCATGCTCACTTGAAGGAACACAAAGGTGTCCCATGTGACACAGTAGTACATCCTGGAGGTGAAAATTTGGAACTTGGTTTCCCTCCAAGAGCGTCTGGTATGTGTGGCTGAATTCTAGATCTCCCTTGTAGAGAAGCAGCCAATTAGAAGTCTCGTGCCCATAAGAGTTGAGCACGGTCGTTATCGCCACGATCAATGGTCGGCTAAGGTAGTCTGCAACATTATTAGTGCTTCCCTTCTTGTACTTGATGTTCAAATGAAACTGTTGTAGATATGTGGACCACTTCTGATGGTGATCATTCTGTAACTTCCCTTGTGTTTGCATGAACTGTAGGGGTCAATGGTTTGTGTGGATGATCGTTTCCTTCCCCAAAATGTAATGCTTCCATTGTCGGCAAGCATGTACAATGGAATACATCTCTTTGTCATAAGTGGGATATTTGCAGACAGTGTCGGACAGTATCTCACTGTGATATGCCACTGGATTCCCTTGTTGAGTAAGGACTGCCCCAATAGCATAGTCAGAGGCATCTGCCTCGATCTCAAATGGTTGTTGCAAGTCTGGTAATGTGAGCACTGGGGCATGGCATAGGCGATGTTTCAATTCTGCAAATGCCTTATGTTGAGTTTCCGACCAAAATAATTTTGCTTTCGCTCCTCCCTTGGTGACTTGACTCAAGGGCCAAGTGATATGAGAGAATCCCAACACGAACCTGCGGTAGAAATTAGCAAGGCCCAGAAAGTTGCGAAGATCTGTTAGAGTAGTTGGGGCTAGCCAATCCTGAATGACTTGGTTCTTGGTTGGATCCACATGCACCCCACAGTCATTGATAATGTATCCCAGATACTGAACTTGGGTCATGCCAAAAGTGCACTTGTCCAAATTGGCACACAACTTGTGCTACCGCAATGTTTGGAGGACCTTTCGGATGTGGTTGAGGTGCTCTTCCCAAGTCTAGCTGAAGATCAGGATGTCATCCAAGTACACTACTACAAATGTGTTGGTGAATGGCCGCAAGATGTCATCCATCAGTCTCATGAAGGTTGTAGGAGCATTCGTCAGCCCGAAAGGCATGACCAACCATTCGAAAAGGCCCTCCTTGGCTTTGAAGGTAGTCTTCCACACATCGATCAATTTGATCAGCACCTGGTGATACCTAGAGATTAAGTCGATCTTGCTAAAATATTTCTCCCCTTGAAGCTGGTCTAGGAGGTCATCAATCTGTGGGATCGGGTACCTATTCCGGATAGTGATCTTGTTCAGCGCTCGATAGTCAATACAGAGTCTTCAAGTCCCATCCTTCTTCTGTACCAACATGATCGGGCTCCCACAGGGCGATGAACTTAGCCAGATGTGACCCTTCTGTAGCAGCTCCTAAATTTGCCTCTTGATTTCATCATTCTCCAGAACAGAACGATGATAGATTGGTCCATTGGGCAGCGGCTCACCTAGGGTCAAATCGATGGGGTGCTTGACCTAATAGTGGAGAGGCACCTCGGTGGGTGAGGTGAATATGTCCCGGTACTCCTCCATGACCTTGTCCATTTGTTGTTGTCGTGTGGAGGGGCCTTGTCTGGAGGTTGTGGCAACGATCTTCTTCTTGCCCTGAGGGCGGATCATCAAGAAAACAAACTTCCCAGTTTTGGAAATGAGCTTACTGCATTGTTTTGCAGTAACCAAATAGATAGCGGCAGGGGGTGGTACCTCTAGTATTCTATACAAATTATTTCCCATTGTAATAATAACAGCGCGAGGCCAGGACTCATACACAGCATGTCACTTCCATAAGCATGGTTGACCTAATAATACATCACAAACATCAAGAGGAGCAATATCACATAATACCTCATCGATGAAGGGCTTGATGCTGTAGGTAAGTCGGCACTGCTGGTTGACGTGGAGATCGCGTCCTTGGTGAAGCCACCCGATGGTGTACGATTGCGGGTGTGCTGTGGTTTGCAAACCCAACCGCTTCATGACCTCTGCTGAAATCAGGTTCTTTTGGCTCCCACTGTCGACAATGAACTGTAGCGGGGAACCCTTTACCCACATCTGGGTGTGGAAAAGACGCTCCTCCTCCTCTGAATCTTCTGGTTCTTCCTTTTGGATCTTCGTAGTGGCAACGGTGGCGTTGGGCTCTGCATCGATAATCTTCTTCCCTTTGTCATTCCCCTTCTCGGGTTCTGATTCAGTGTCAGAGTATGCATCTAATTCAGAATCCTTTATCTCGGCCACTAGTGACTGCTTATCTCGACACTCACTTGTGTTGTGAGTGGGGCTCTTATGGAACTCGCACCACTTTCCCGCTTCCTTCTTCGACTTTGCAGTGTTGCTCTTTGCTTGCGGCTTTGGCAAGTTTTATTGAGTTTCCATGCCTTAGTTGTGTCCTTGGTTCTGCAGTTTGGGGGCACCTTTCCCTTGCTTCTGATTCACAGATCCAAAGTCTCACTTTTTCTGTTTGAATTTTTGCTCAATTTTGGCAGTGTACTGATATGGCGTACCAAGTGAGGAGATTTCAAGGAACTCCATTTCCTCCTGAATGTATCTGTGTAGACAACTGCGGTACTTCAGCACCAAATTTTTTTCTGAATCTTTGATACCCAACTTGGTGTGCAGGGTATGGAACAGATTCGTCAACTCATGCACATCTTGATCTCTTTGATGCCACAGCATAGTCCATTGGATGTACTTGTCCTCATAGCTCCCCACCGGATAATATTGTCCCTTTATGGCATCTTGGAAAGAATTCCAAGTGGGTACGGCTGAGAACAGAGAGGGTTCCTCCTCATCCTTTCTCTCACAGTAGGTTTCCCACTAGGCCTTGACATGGGGGGCGGCTTTGAGTAGAGAAAAAGTAATCTTTTCCCAGTCAAAAAAGTCATGAATCGAGAAATATCCTTCTAATAGATTCAACCATTTATCTACGGCGTTTGCATATATTTGACCATCAAATATGGGAATGTAGAAGTTTACTTGTACCTTAAAAGGGGTTGCACCTCCATAGTGGCTGCTAGATGCAGATGCGCTACCAGTGGGAAGTCGTTGAAGGATTTGGGCGAAGTTATCCATCATCGCGTTCCTTTGTTTTTCAAGGGCCTCCTCGAGAAAAATTTTGATAAGATATTCTTGCGCCCTCGTCTTTCGTTTCATCCCCCATGGGTGGTCATCAATATTTGCGAGGCTGATCTTGCAAAGGTTCAACCAGATCAAGCCCTAACTCTTTATACCCCGCCCTCGTTGGGGACATGCAAAGAAGGATCGAGAAAGAGTAGATTGCTCTAATACCACTGATCCGGATTTATGCAGGAACGCAACAAAATAAACAAATAACCATAGAAACAAATATGCATCAGAAATAACACTTCATTTCATTAATCAATAACTGAAACTTGTTTACATACAGAATGGAAATAAACTAGCTAGAGTGCTAGTAGCTTATCTCTGAGAAGAGATGTGGCGGCTACATGCCTCTAAACTCTGTGTTACAATGAGGCTCGAAGGCCTATATATTATTGAGAAACAATGGAAACCCTACACATCCAAAAACCTAAACCTAGGAGGTGAAATGCCCTAATGTGGGCCCCATTGGGTAACTTGGTACATCGATTTCCCGGGGTCGTAACTTTAGCATACTACCTCCGTTTGACGCGCATGATATAACATTAGAAAGATCTATTTAAGGACTACATCCATAAATGATAAATGTTGAGTCCAAAATAGACTCATGTTAGCCCGACCATTCGATGCCAACAAAACGTTGTTTAGGGCCTCAAAACGGCTCCAGAAGTTTAGGGCCCGAAAACTGCAAAAAATAGTAAATTGTGCTACAATTAAGGAAACTGGAAAATTGAAAGAAATAATGGTGGGGGTCCAAGAGGAATAGGTGGGTGGCCACCAATATCCTCCTAGATCAGCGAAAGTCTTATTAACCTTAAGACTTTGAACTTTACCTTCCACTTTCCAGATCGCGGATCGCAGGAATCTTAACATATTTACTTTTTAATCTTTCCGGGCCGCTTTTCGCCTTCCCCTAGGTGGAATGCGGAATGTGAAAAATATTGATAACCTTATGTTTACACTTTCCCTTCCACTTTCTACCTTTTTCTATGTGGATCGTGGAACACAGAAACCTTAGCATACTTTAAGACTTAACCTCACTTTCCACTTTTTGCTTTTCACTGTGCCCATTATGGATCACGGAAATCTTAACATACTTTAAGATTTAACTTTACTTCCCGCTGTGTGAATCGCGGAAGTCTTAACATACTTTAAGATTTAACTTTACTTTCCACTTTTCACTGTGTGGATGGAAGAACGTGGAAATCTTAACATACTTTACTTTCCACTTTCTGTTGTGCAGATCATGGAACGCGGAAATCTTAACATACTTTAAGATTTAACTTTACTTTCTGCTCCGCGGATCACAGTAGATAGAAATATTAACATACTTTAGGCTTTAACCTTACTTTCTACTTTCTACATTTTCGATGTGCGGATTGCTGAACGCAAAAATCTTAACCAGTTTCAGACTTAGTTTTCCTTTGAACTTGTATTGTTCCCTGGGTGTTTTCTTAGGAAACCCTAAGGTAAAAACTAAGGTAATACATCAACAGATTAACAACATTACTCTAACTCATGCAACATAACCATCTGAACAAGCATTAGGTCATCAATAAAGTTTTAATCAACAGATTTAGAGTTTTTCCTTATTATTCATACCACAGTGATACTTACACTCCCACCCATACACGTATACCCTAAGCCTATTTATCAAAGAAATTATAAATCACAAGGGTAACTTCATGCCAGATCCAAAATCACCGAAAGAGGTTACCAATTACCAGAAAACAAGGCATTAATAAATCCACCAGAAGAGTAAGATAGTTCAAAAGCATCATTCCCTTTCACTACCACCAAAACCATTAATTTATTCATTGAGTAACATTGAAACGCATAATCATTGATGCATTGTTTAACGACATTAAACACATCACTCCATGACATACATCCTTAACATGTCCTCAATGACTTGGTTGGTTCATTGTGTTCGCCCGTCTGTTTTAGGGTGATAGTTTGTGCTGCCCTACAAACAATGACTTCAAAAAGTTGGATGTAAACTTGACATCCCCATCAGAAATTACCATCTTTGGCACTCTATGAAGTGGGAATATCTCCTTTAGGAATATTTTTGCAACATTGGCAGCCTTATAATTTGATTTCATAGGTATAAAATGAGCATACTTGCTTAATTTATCAACTACCGCCATAATTGAATCGTGTTGTTTTTTAGTCAAAGACAAACATGTGATGAAATCCAAAGATATTAAATCCCATTTCCAACAATAAATTTAGTGGAGGAATATCATTACATCTTGAAAGACTTCAAGGATTTGCAATAAATACCACATCAATAAGTGGCGATACATCTTATGTGGAAATAACGATTGACATGAAAGGAAGTGAGTATACTCTCTCATACGTGTTGCCTACAAACACGATATTTGATTTGTCTAGAAATAATCTTACAGGGGGAATACCTGCAAGTATAGGAACTTTAACTAGCTTGTGATTGTTGAATTTATCTAGGAACCAATTGGAAGGGCCAATACCTTCATCTCTTGGTAACATATTTTCTTTGGAGCAGTTGGACTTGGCCAAAAATAAATTGAGTGGACGTATCCCAAAAGAGCTCTCTAAGTTATATGCTTTGGAGGTTCTGGATGTTTCAACTAATAACCTTTGTGGGCCAATCCCACAAGGAACACAATTTTCCACTTTCAGTACTTCTTCATTTCAAAGGAATAAATGCTTGTATGGTTGTCCTTTAAATCCATGCAATGAAAAGAAAAGGCCAGTGATAGAAGGTGGCAATAATAGTCACAACAATGATGTTAAAATGGGATGGCTCAATCATGTCGATGAAAAGATGTCATTGATTGCATTGGGCATCGGAGTGGGGATTGGAATTTGGGTAGTTGGCATATTTATTGTTTGGGAGAGAGCAACTTGTTGGGTCTTAGCTCTACCTCCTAATAAACCACAACTCTTTTATGGAGTCTATAGATTCCTAGTGTAATAACCTTTAAAAGGTTCTATTTGTAATAAATGCTCGTGAAAATGTTCTTAAAAAATAGTGCATATTATTCTATGTAATGTCTTTTATTTTATAATTCAAGTGGTACATATATATGTATATCCATCAATATTTTAAAGACTGAATTTTATTTTATTATTTATATTTGATAACTAATTTAAAAATCTATATTCATTTTATTTTTTTAAACATATTCTATTTTATAACTATTTCAAAAACCCAATTTTAGTAAAACAAGTGTTGTTTAAGTCGCAATGTCCTTGCACCAAGAAGGAGAGCTGGAAAAAAGGGATCCCATTGATCTTCATATCCAAGAAGAAAGCTAACTTTTTATTAACTCAATTTATGTAAATTCATAAGAGGAGGCCAAAAACTAGTTGCTATAATTACTAATTAGTGTTTCTTTTAAAATTTAAGAGGTGTTAAAAAAAATCATAGACAATTTGGGTTGTTATTCTTCAACATTTAAAAGAGCTCAAATGTATTATTATAAACATAAGAGAGCTAAAGCTAGTAACTTTAGTTCAAATGTAATATGACAAGAAATTACCTAGTCAAACTCCAAAGAACATTTAAAGATGATTTCATCAAAACTCCAAAGAAGATTGATGATTCATGTGACATAAGTGTCATATACATTGTTTTTTATTAGAATCGAAAAGTACATATTGGAGTTTTCTAACTATTTTTTTTACAATTATTTTATTTCAGACTTCGCCAATGCAAGAGTTATAAGAAAAATAGCTCTTATATGTATGGTCAATGAAATCACAAAGAAATGAACATTTTATCAAAATCCAACAAAAAAACATGAACAATAAGAGATGAGATGCAAATAAGGCATCAAACTAATACATCAAAAAAATTGTTAAGAGAGCATGAAGTTTTCCTTATCATATTCTGTTAATCAATAGTTTTGGGAAGCAAGATAAAATTTTCTCCAATTGTATTTAGACATGAAGTGACCCTAAACATGTCTTATATGCATAATTTGTAGTTCCACATCTTAAAGTAACAAAAATATGAAGAGTTAAATTCAATTTCACATAAGACAAAATAAGACACATAATCAAATGCTTAAAAAGATATACTGATTCTCATTAAAGATTGTTCTTTTTTCTTGAAGTAAAATGAAATAAAAACATTATAGTGAAACAATATAGGATTTCAAGGCATAGATGTCTTTTTTTTAATTTGAATCTCGGAACATATTGATTATGTATTCTTTCAAGACATATTGAGTTGTTGATATTGTTTTTTTAGTTCACCATTCTTGTTGTCGTCTATAGCTTAATATAGCTCTTAGTACATGTACTCATGGAGTACATCAAAAATAGATTGCAAAAGAAAACTAAAAATAATAAATATTTGCTTCCTAGGAGAATATGAATTGGCCAAAAGTCGTATAATAAATTTTCTAAATAAATTCTACAATCATATTTTACAAGAATATATTTTCATAGAAAACTACACA
>LPNX010900229.1:100915-115192 GCA_001517045.1 Pseudotsuga menziesii | reverse complement strand
TTTTTTTATAGGAAGGTTCAATGGATGCTAGTTAAATAGAGACAATGATTAACAAGCTAAATAAACATTAGAATGAAAACTATATAAACTTTATGCTATAGGTATTTTCTTTGGGTATTTTTAAATCCAACACAACATCAACTAAATATCAAGGGAGAGTTCACCAAAACTAGTCCTCAAATTGTTTTGACCAATGATCCACTAGACATAATTATCTTGCTAGTTTAAGACTTTTATTGGATTCCATTGTTATATTATAAAAATACTATTTCAAGGTTTAGGATATGTGATAATATAATACATTTTATAGCAAAAATAATTTTCTAAATAGTGAATGAAAATGCTATCATTCTTGCTATATAAGTAACAGATGTGAAAGGGTTCTAATAGCTCAAAAAATAATGAAGACATATTTTATAAGAGGTTACAAGATTGTAGGAATCATAAAAAAAAAAGGTTAATGTGTGATCAGAGGAGGCTATGATGATTCTTGGATTGGGGCTATTTTTTGTTTGGGGTAAGTGAGAAAGGATATCTAGTCCTTGCCTTGCTACTTCTTTTGGAGAGATGGCTTCTTCAAGGAAGATGGCTTTGTTTCTGGCTAACCAGATTCCCCACATGTGGAGAAGCAAAAGGGCTCTTATTTGAGTGGTTTGGGGAGAATATGACCAAACTTTCCAGGCATCTTCCAATGTGGGGCCTTCCCAATTAGATCTGGAAGAGGTGAGAGATTGTGAATGCTCCCATACTTGCTTGGAAAAATTACAGCTTAGGAAAAGGTGGTTTGTGCTTTCCTCATTGTCTTTGCAGAGACTGCACCATCCGGGTCCTGTAATTTTTCTTTTCTGGAGATGGTCCCAGGTAGGGATTTTATTTGCAAGAGTGCACCATATGAATATTTTTTCCTTCATTGGACATTTGATCTTCCAGATACTCGCCAGCCACCACTTTTGATTTTCCTGATAGTGATGTAAGCAGAGTTGTTGATAACCAGTTTTAGGTGTGTAATGCCCATGTTGGGCATGCTCCCAGATTAGCTCATCTGCTTTGTCAGTTATCTGAATGTGTGAAGATTGTAGGGCAAGAATGTATTGATCCGACAGCCTAGACCATTGATCTGGTAGTTCTAGATCCTGGCTTTTCTTCCAACCTTGATGCTAAAGGTTTGTAGAATTAGGATCTGCTATTTGATTCAAGTGAAAAAACCCTTTCTGATGAATCAATTGTATTAGTTAAAATGGAAGTAAGTGATTTTGTGAGCATCCTGGCCATGGATCCACTCCAATTCTTGATTTTGTACCATCCCCTATTTTCCAGACAAGCCCTTCTGAGATGAGTGGAAAAGCTTTGCATAAATATTTCTAAATGATTGAGCCATTTGGTAGACTTGTGTTTCCCATGTCTCTGATCCAATCCAGAAGAGGAGTTGGTGATATGTATTTCTGAAAGGTGACTTATGTTCGCAAGCTTTGGGTTGAAATGAGCCGCCACCCTGCTTTTGCAGCCAAGGCCTTTGCAAAGAAAAAGATATTTTTTATAACCCATCCTCCCAGTGATTTTGGTCTGGCTATTTGGTCCCATTTTACCCAAAGGAGTACTTTTTTCTCTTTCTTCCCCGTCCATAGAAAATTTGTGCAAATTCTCTTTGTCTTATTCAGAATTGACTTGGGGATCCATGCCAATGCCAACCAATAAACTTGAATTGCTTTGAGGACTGATTTAATCAACACTAGCCTTCCCTCCCTTGAGAGCCATCTGTTACACCAATTGTTCACTATGGATTCCAGTTTGGCTAATAGCCAGTTCCAATCTTATTTCTTGTAATAGTTTGGTTTGAGTCTAAAGACTAGGTATTTAACTCCATCATCCAAATAGAACTGCTGATAGGGGAATATCTCATGAAAAATCTTCAAGGCTTCCTCTTCCAAACTGAGTACTTCTGGAGGTTTATTTGCATACCTGTAGCTCTACAAAACAATATTAAAATTTTTGAGAGTCTTTCTACTTCCCTAATTGATCCATTGCAAAAAATGAGAATATCATCTATGAACAGAAGGTGTATAATGTTCAGATTTGTGGCAATCTTGATATCCTCGAGAAAGCCTCTTCTTTTTACATCTAGAAGGGATCTACTTAGACCTTTTGCAACTAGTAAGAATAGAAGAGGGGAAAGAGGACATCCCTATCTTAAGCCTCTTTCAGAGTGGAAGAAGTGAAATGTTGCTCCATTAATGAGGAATGCGAAGGAGGCAGTTGTGATACATGCAAAATTCCATTTAATAAAAGAGTAATTGAAGCCCATATGTGTGAGAAGCAGCCTTAGGTAGATCCAGCTTACTCTATCGAAGGCCTTGGAGAGATCAATTTTAAGAATAGCCCCATTTTCTTTTTTAATCTTTGCATTGTGAAGGCCCTCCTGAGCAACCCTAATAGCTTCGTGTATTTGTCTATCTTCCAGAAAGCCAAATTGTTCCTTTGATATGAGTTTTGAGAGTACCTTCCTGAATCTTTGTGCAATTATCTTGGTGACCACCTTATAAGTAATGTTGCATAGGGATATAGGCATCTAGTCGTCCAATCTTTCTGGATTATCCTTTTTTGGAATTAGAGCTAAGAAAGTTGATTTCGGGGGAAGAGGGAGGATACCATTTACCCGTGTTTCCTCTATTAACTGCAAAAGGCCTAGACCAATAGTATCATACCCAGCCATGAAGAATTCCACTGTCCACCCATTAGGTCCTGGGCTTTTGTCCTTTTGAAAGTTGTTTAGGGTTGCATTTCAACTCCTCCTCTGATCACACATTTATGGCCTTCCATGTCCCTCTACAGACTCTTTGGACCCCATGGACTATTTTTGTACCTTTGATGTTTCCAATATCATCCCTAAAAACACCTATTATTTTCCATACGCGACTTTTAAACCCATTCTTGCATATATATGCGGATATAAATATTAAACCCGAGTACATCGGGATGTGTGCAAAAGGCCAAAGATTTTTGAAGTTTTCCTTGATGTGGATCCGAGTCACTTGTCTCTTGGCTTTCCATATGCCTTGAGATCACTCGGATTTGACCTTCCATTACCCCATTGAAGCACTATATAAAGAACCCTTTGGATTCATTGAAAGGGGAGGAATTGAAGAGTAAGAAAACTATGGTCCATTGTTGCCGTAGCTTATACTTGAGTCTGCCCCCCTTTGTCCCTTGGAGCACTTGGTGTTCTTCCCAAACTTGCCTTTGCTTGTGAGATTTCTATCGAGAGATGGAGGATTGAGGTGGTGGAGGCCC
Source organism: Pseudotsuga menziesii (assembly GCA_001517045.1). Taxonomy (NCBI): domain Eukaryota; kingdom Viridiplantae; phylum Streptophyta; class Pinopsida; order Pinales; family Pinaceae; genus Pseudotsuga; species Pseudotsuga menziesii. Next base: position 111,904 of record LPNX010900229.1, on the reverse strand, counting down.
AGGTGGAGGAATTAGTTTCTCCGATTCATAGACGTGCCGACAAAGGTTGTCATTCTTGTAATCTTTGATTTATGTTAATAGAAATATATTTTCCTGTCCAATGATGTGCATTTAAATGAATATTGAATCCATGGATGATTTTAATTGCTTATACATTATTGATTATATATGCTAAAGTAGGTATAACACCATTATATAGCATGCTTGTCTTGTTTGCTAATTGTTGAGAGAGCCAATTGATAACACAAGCGGGATTGGAAAAGCTCAACGGGGATCTACATCAACCATCCGGAATACAGTATGTTTCGAGATCCTTTAGTGTTAGATGTTTTATTTATCTTGCATATTGGGAGGTGATTGATTTCTGCGGTTACTCTATCTGTTGTGGTATACCCCAAGCCATAAGAATTTTTCTCCGTAACAGAATTGGTGACTCCGCTAGGGACGTTCTTTGTTTTTCTTTGGGGTTTGGGGGCACAATGTGCTTGATATTCTTGACTTGCTCTTTGTTTCTCCTGGTTTCTGTGTTGCATTTTATAGTATGTTCATCCATTGACACTCCCCTTTATTGGTTTGACCCTTGGCCTGCTTTTTACCATTGTCTTCTCTGTATACATAGGTTTTTGGCCAAAATTCATGCACATACGCGGATTTTTGGCCAAAAGTCACGTATACATGCGGGTTTTTGGCCAAAATCCGCGTATACATGCAGCTTTTTGGCCAAAAGTCGTGTATATACGCAATTTTTCTTTAAACAGTCACGTACATCCTCCCTTTTGGTGAGTTTGATGTTGTGGGAAGTTGTTGGGTGGGTTGTGAGTGTGGTTGGGTCTTCCTTGGCTCTGATCAGAGACCGCTTTTTCATTGATTTTTCTTTGAAAGTAGTTTTAGTCATTTATCCTTTTTGTTTTTCCATTAGTGCATTACTCTTTTTTGTCTCGGTGTCTTGCTAGTCTTGTGTTTCATACTTGCTTGTGTTTTTGCATATGGATTTGAGGAGGTACTTGCATTGGATTGCTTGGATGAGAGTTTTATTTAGGCTTTCATATAGGAAGGATTGCATTGGCATTCAAAAAGGAATATATATTTAATCATCTCATGTAGTGGCATACCCTATTTTTCATTTGACAAAGATTGCACTTAGCATTGTTTGTTATGATGTGCATATTTACTTCACTGGTGAGTCATAACTTCATTAGTTGCACAATCATTTCCCTTTGAGTAATTATAGCCAATTAAAATCAACGCATAATAAAATGAATTACACTCTTTTCTTTTATAGGGTGCATCAACAATATTGGGTTTTAGAGTCTTGGAATAGTTCATTTTGAGTTAATTCTCCAATACTACTAAACAACAACAAGTAGGTGTTTGTCCAGGTGAGATAGTGAGATCCTTGGTATAATTAGTGTTTCTCGGGATGCTCCTCTTACACGGGAGTTAAGCACGAGGTAGTGCACACGATTGTTGTAAAATACCCCTTATACCTTAATTCCCTTATGTGTGAAAAAGGGGGTTAAATTTTTTTTTGTTTCATTTTTACTGCAAATGAGTCAATCATATTAGTGTCAGAATTTACAACCCCAATTACCATTCAATACAAAATCATGCGCTGTCAAAACAACTTATAAATCTTTATACAACCACACAAACTGCTGTGAGTTCAGATTAGCTAGGGAGATGTTCCTGCAACATTATTAATTACTTATGGCACACACAGGTATGCAAATCATAATCTATGGTCAAATCTTTTATGCATTTTCCTTTTGTATCAATTCTATAGGGTTTAGCCTTTCTTGGTACACACGACATCCTACCTATGCTGGTCATATTAATAATCATCATAAGGGAACACCATACATGTAACAACCCCATTGTAACATGCCCATTATCACATACCCACATTATCAAGACAAAATTTAACCAATTTGTCTAGACAACAGATTTGCTTATCTGCAACTTGTTAGTATTCATGACACATTATATAATTCTTATAATTCTGTAGTATATGGACTTATTCTTAATTGAATTTCTCACCTTTCCTTATAACTTTATCCTCCAATGAAGGCTTTACCTGATACTATGACATAATATACCTCCATGTGTGCTACAATGCTAAATCCCAAGTTATAAGCTTATGATTCACATTACATTTTTATTAAACATGATATGTTAGACCTCAATGAAGAACTTCTTATGTGCATATTCCAACTATCATTTTGAATACATGCTCAAGTTTCTCCTATCACATTGGCACATACATTTACTGTGACATAAGGGACTCTTAAATGCCTGCAAGATATGGAATTCATTTTCTATCAAAACCTTCATCGTAATAAGTTACTATTTGCAAAATGAATTAAGCATAACTCATTCAGCTTATAGGGTGAAGATCACATAATACATTTATCTAACATCATATATTTAACCACATAACATTATTTACCTTGGTTGGAAACTACAAGCGTTTTCATCATCAATGCATTTAAAACAAAATTATGTGCGGACCAAAAACCATTATAACAACTTTTCTTGTTTATCTCCTATAGTAGCAAAATCCATTAACAAGGTTGCAGAATAGCATCACATGTACACAAACAAAGTGAGGAAAGGAAAACATTCAAACACATGAAAATGAGACAAACACAAGTGTACTTGGTTCACCCAATCCCTGGGCTATGTCCACCAAAATAGTCACATTCTGCGACCTTTATTTCATTAAAAGATTACAAGCTACAAGATCATTGTTGCCATTCTTACTCCTATTTCACAGGGAGTATGCTAACTATTCATGACTACTATCGGGCGAGGGAAGTTCTTTTCATCATGATTAGCAATACTTCCTGTCTTCTTACAAGATTTACAGTAACCATAAGTATCCCTATTTACAGTGTTGGCTATGGTTGCCGAAACTATAACAAAACTCAACAAAGTAAAAAAAAAGCCTGAGCATATAAACAAATCTTGATTTTTCCAGATCTTGGGAAAAGAGCTCACCTATAGTTGCCGGAACTATAACATAATTCACCAAAGTAAAAATAAAAAGCCCGAGCATATAAACAAAGTTGTCGGAACTATAACATAACTCAGCAAAGTAAAAATAAAAGGCAAGCAGATGATATACCAGATACACATCGAAATTTCGATATGAAGGTGTACTATGAAAATAGCAATGCCTTCTATGCCTACTCCTCCTCAGTGAGAACGCATTCAAATTCCATTATCTTCACATAATGAAAACACCCATTTTTCTCCCTTTCCCCATCGCATCTAGGGTTTTTAAATAAAACAAACATGGCTCTCCCCTTATTGGCCGTGCAGGGGGGTTTTAATGCTATTTAAAACATTGAAATCCCTCCTCTTGTCACGACAGAGATTGCTCTCTCTCTCCCTTAAATTTACAGGCATTGGCATATTTATTATTTCCTCCCTTTTAGATATGGAGGAGCCAAGTGGCCTAAATATTCTTCCAATTGTCTGAAAATAAATTAAGTCATGAGGCAATAGGTTCTTGTTACGAGAACAATTCCCACTATTTCCTCATGGAAATAGCAGCTTAAGATCTTACCCATTATAGAATAAAAATAAAACCCCCAACTATTCAAGTCTACCCACTTATCATTAAATATGATAATGTTATGTCATTTATAAATATATATGAGTCTCCATACATATTTATAATTCTCGTCTTTTATGATATAACCCATATAATTATATGTTTAATAGTTATATCTTTATTCAAGTCTACCCACTTATCATTAAATATGATAATGTTAGGTCATATATATATATATGTCTGCATACCTATTTATAATTCTAGTCCCTTATGGAAGCATCGCAACTCAGGAGGAATGCGCATGAACCCTAGCCGACTGCGTCTGGTTGATCGTTGAGTTCGAGGGCTCTCCTCGCCGGTTGGTGGTCCTGAAAATGGATCCACCCGACCCTGCCTCTGTGGAAGACCGGTTCCAATCCATTGTGGCCTCCATGCCTCCGGTTCAGGCTACAACGGCCCCTTCCTCCCGTTTTGTGAAGAGAACTGACATTCCAGAAGTTAAGCTCAGCTCAGCAGCTTCGAAGAGAAAAGCTGTAACTCTATCAGAGAAAGGTCTCATTGGACTTTTCACAGGGTTATGGCCTTCTCCGCGATCAGTGGAAATATGGCTAAATAAAAACTGGAGAACTTTAATCCAAGGAGAGGTGCAGCAGATCTTCTGCGGCAAAGGGTATTTCGCCTTCATCTTCGAAAGAAAAGAGGACCGAGACTTGATCTTCAGGAACGGGCCTTATTTCATGGGTCCCCGAGGTATGTATTTGAATAAATGGGATTTGTCTTTCAATCCGGAAAAAGATATTCCAAAGGCAGTCCCAGTATGGGTTAAACTCCCTCATCTTCCTCTTCACTGCTGGAATGATGAGGATTTTCGGGCAATAGGGAATACCCTAGGGAAATATGTTGATAAATATGAACCAAAAGCCCCAATGTTCTCTTGCGCTCGCATTTGTGTCGAAGTGGATCTGGAGAAAGGTTTGCTGGAATCCATCAATCTTTCTATAGATGGCTGGACCCATCTTCAGATAGTAGATTACGAGCAAATCCCCTTTAAATGCAAATATTGTCATGAATATGGGCACTTCGCCAAGTCCTGCCCAAAGAAGCCAGAGAAACCCACCTCTGATAACCCTGACAATGAAGGCTGGAACATAGCTAGTGGGAAAAAATCAGCCAAGACAGCAAAACAGCAGCCCAATGCGGCAAAGAACACCACCGGAAATAGATTTGAGGCCCTGGAAGAGGAAGTTCAAGAAGAAGAACATCAGGAAGCACCCCCGGAAATGGAAAAGTCGAAGGACCCAGAACCAGAAAAGCAGCACCAAGAGCCATCTGAACCAGTCATACAGCATCAAGAAAATGAAGAGCAGAATGAGGAACCAGCGCATTCCCCGGTAAGAAAAGACCCAGTAACAATTTTTGAAGGCTCCACCACAAGATCGAGGGCTAAAGCAAGCTCGGAAGACATAACAGACACTTCGATAGAAGAGCAAGAACCTCTATCCAGAAAAGGAAGGAAAACCAACAAAATCATCAGAGAACAAGAAGCAGCCTGGGAAAAGGCAGCAGGTAAGCAGACTAATTTAGATTTTCTAGTCAAAAACGCACCAGCAAATAAATACCTCCTCAGTGCTGAGGAAGAAAAAAGGGAGAAAGAAAAGGCCTCTAAACATCAAAGGAAATAATGAAAGTAGTCTCCTGGAACTGTAGAGGCTTGGGGGGCACTTAGAAGTTAGAAGTTATCAAAAGATTTAAAACAATGGAATCAGCCTCTATCATCCTCATCCAGGAGACCAAAAAAACAGCTGAAGATTGGTTAGAAACTCTCACAAGCATCTGGCCAAAAGGAACTAGCATAGCCACCAATGCCCAAGGAGCTTCAGGAGGTTTAGTAAGCTGGTGGAATTCAGATCAATATAAAATGCTGGAAGCTATAGAAGACAGGAATTGGTTACTAATAAAAATGGAAGACAAAGATAGCAGGAAAAATTTCTGGGTTGGGAATGTGTACGGCCCAACTTTGAATGCTCAAAAGGAAAGATTTTGGAAATATCTAGAGGAGCAATGCGCTGGTAAACTGATCCTTCCTTGCTATATAGCAGGAGATTTCAATGTAACCATCTCTGTTGATGAGCGAAGAGGAGGCACCAAGGTAAGAGATCCGTTTGGGGAGCGACTGGAGGACTTGATCTCTCAATGGAATCTCACTGATATTAAAACTAAAAACGGTGTCTACACTTGGAACAATAAAAGGGTGGGCCCAGGACACATTGCAGCCAGATTGGATAGATTTCTGGTTAGCACCCATCTCATAAACTCTCAGCCAGAAACCAAAATATTGTGTGCCGCGGTCTCTGATCACAAACCGGTATGTCTCTTCTTCCCTCCATCGGAAAACCTGGGCCCTCTTCCGTTTAAATTCAACTGGATTTGGCTGGAATCGGAAGGGGTCAAAGATATTATTGTCAAAGCCTGGCGATGGTTCATCCCAGGATCCCCTGCATACTCATGGGAGCAAAAACTGAAACGGGTCAAGGAAGCCCTCAAATCGTGGGTAAAAAATCACTTTCAGGAACCGGCTCATCAGAAAGAAAAAATTCTAAGAGAAATGGAGGCTCTTCAAGCTGACATGGAAACAAATATGGTAACACAGACTCATCTTTTTAAGGAGGCAGAGCTGGAAACGACCTTGCAGAAAATTCTAAGACAGGAAGCTGAAATTTGGAGAATGAGAGCTAGAACTCTTTGGTTACAAGGGGGTGACCAAAATTCAAAATTCTTTCAGAATCAGTGCAAAGACAGACAGCGATGGAACTGCATGACCGAATTAAAAAATGAAGACGGATCTCTCATCAAAGGGCAAGCGGCTATTAAAAATGAGGTACGAACTTTCTTTTCCCAATTGTATAATGATGAGGAGCAAGTTTCATATCGCCTTATGGAGGATATGACCTCTGACATCCCCTCCCTTATCAGCTAAGAAGTAAGATTAAAGCTAGAATCCCCCATCTCGGAAACTGAGGTTCAATCTGCCATATGGAGTCTGCATCCAGACAAAGCCCCTGGTCCGGACGGTTTTCCTATTCGCTTTTATAGTCTTTTTTGGCCCCTCATCAAAAAAGATCTGTTGAGACTCATCTCCTGGATGGAAAAGGGTAACATGGGAGGTGCAACTAATTCCACATTCTTGGCCCTGATCTCGAAAGAACGTAACCCTTCCTCCATTAAAAATTTCAGACCCATCTCCCTTTGCAATGCGTCCTATAAAATTTTCTCAAAAGTGTTGTCTCTAAGGCTCAAGCAAATCATCCCTTCTCTTATCTCCCCAAACCAAGGTGGATTCATCTCGGGGAGGCAAATTAGTGATAACATCCTTTTGGTTCAGGAGGCTATCCATTCCAGTTTCAAAAAGGGCGACCCTAGGATGGCTATAAAATTAGACTTGGCCAACGCTTTTGACAGGCTGAGGCATGAATTCATCTTCCAGGTGCTTGACAAGTTTGGGTTCCCTCCGGTCTTCATAAACCAGGTTAAAGCTTGCATAACCTCTCCCTGGATAGCTCCTCTTGTTAATGGCAGACCAACTGATTTCTTTAAAGCATCCCGGGGGGTAAGGCAAGGGTGTCCGCTCTCGCCTTTTCTATACATCTTGGTTGCTGACTCCCTCGGTAGGAAATTGAATAAGCTTCAAATTGAAGGATCCCTTCCAGGTCTCTCCTTTAGACGTGGAGTCCCCCCAATCAATCACGCTTTATTTGTTGATGACACAATCCTTCTGGGAATCGCCTCTCCTCAAATAGCTCGAAACCTCCTCAGCCCTCTCAAACTCTTTTGGCAGGCCTCCGGAAGTGTTATGAATCTGAATAAATGCCAAATCTACGGGTGGAACTGTCCTGCCCCAACTCTCAGTCATATCTCTCAGCTACTGCAAATAAAAGCAAACTCCACTTGGACCCACTTTACTTATCTTGGAATCCCCATTGTCAAAAAATCCTTCACTTCTGCAATGTGGACTCCAGTCATCCAAAGAATTAAAGATAAAATTCAATCTATGGGCTCAAAATGGCTGAATCTGGCTGGGAAGGCTGTTTTAATTCACTCTATTCTTTCCTCTTATCCCATCTACTCAAGCTCTATGGTGTTAGCTCCAAGAAATGTCATGAACAGTATATCCAAGGAAATCAAAAAATTTCTTTGGCAGGGTGGCAAAATTCAGACCAAAAAATTTCACCTAGTTAAATGGGATACGGTCAAACAATCTAAAAAACATGGTGGCATTGGTATCCGGGACCCAGAACAAATGGGCAAAGCCATGGGAGCTAGATTAGTCTGGAGACTGATCACGGGCAGAAAAGAATGGTGGAAAGAGGTCATAAGAAATAAATACATTAGGAACCCCGGGACTAAAATGTTGGACAGCGCTTGGGAAGGACGTGGAACCAATTTATGGCAGATGTGCAAAGCGACCCGCAGCTTAATCAATGAAGATCTTTATTGGATTCCCGAAAATGGGAAAAGAATTAACATATGGAAGAGTAAGATTCTTGGGCAGCCCCCCAGATCCTTGCTTCCGGGACAAACTCTTCTAGCTGAATGGGCAAAAGAGCACGGGATTTTTACTCTCTTCGACCTCTCTAAATGGGACGCTAAAGGATTTTGGAAGGGATGGAAAGAATGATCCCCCCCAGACCATTTATCCTTCGCTGCTGATGTTCTCCTCTCTTCCCTTCATGGTCTCTCCCCTTTGAAGGTTTTAGCTAAGGACCGGTTCGGTTGGGGGAAGACCGGGAAGTACAATGTTAAAGAAGGATATCAAAAGATATCCAAGGAACTGCCTGGATCAAATAAATTATGGAAAAAAGTTTGGCAATCTGACTGCATTCCAAAAGTAAACAGTTTTATCTGGGTCCTTCTCCATAATAAACTCCTCACTGCTGAGAATCTAAATAAGAGAGGCATCAACGGTCCCTCAAGATGCATCCTGTCCAACAACGACGAAGAGACCTCATGCCATCTCTTCCTTCAATGCAATTTTTCTCGCTTGGTCTGGAGCTTGGTTCTCCCCCCGGGAATGGCCCATAATTTCCCAGCAACAATAACTCAGCTTTTTGAAGAATGGAGTAAGCTCTTCCCTGGCTCTTTGAACAAGAAACCAACTTTGAATCGTCTATGGGCTTGCATTCCAAAGAATCTATGCTGGCAACTTTGGCTAGCTCGAAACAAGGCAATTTTCAAAGATCAAAAACCAGTTCCAGCCCGAGTAGCTGCAAAAACTATAGGAATGACAGCTGAAAAACTTGCTTCAAGAGGCATTAGCTTTCCAGAAAAGGAGGCCATCCCAGACCCATTTTCCACATGGTGCAAGAACTTTCTCAAAGAAAGGAATCCCCTTCAGCCCAAATCTCCTTCCATTGGACCTGACCAGAAACTTGCCCCATGGGAGATTCGGCTCTCTAGCAAGGATTTCAGCATCTGGCTTAGGGAGAAGAATTCCTTTGCCCTCTTTTTTGATGGCGCCTCGAAAGGCAACCCAGGGGTGGCAGGAGCGGGGGGGATTCTACTGGATCCCGGAGGACAAATAGAACAAACTTTTGCTTGGGGATTAGGGACTCGAACCAACAATGAAGCAGAGTGATTAGCTCTCCTCCAAGGCTTGCAGATTCTCCAGGGGAAAAATTATCACAAGGTCTTGATCTTTGGAGACTCTAAGCACGTAATATCTAAACTGATCAATGGCCATCCCAAGGGAGCAGTAAAATGTCGCCGTCTATGCAACAAAGTTAAGCTTCTCATGCACAGCTCATACGAGCCATATCATATTCTCAGATCCAACAACTCGGCTGCAGATAGCTTGGCTAACTTGGGAGCCTCTCTTCAACTGGGCCACCTCAAGCAAAATGGGAATCCCTCCATTCTCAAGCATGTTCCATAATGCAAAGCAGTGATAGTTTTTGTTCCTACTCCTTGCATACATTTGGGAAAAATTATCGAAAATATCAAAGCAAAAAAAACAAGTTTAGCATGGGGTTAAGCCATTGGCCCCCCCATGGGATTCTCCCCTTCTCCCTAGCCTTGCTCGTTCACCCCTTATCCCTCCTCCCTCCTTCCATCCCATCACCATTTAACGCAATCCCCTTCCATCTTTTCATTGCCCCGCATCCCTTCTTAGCTGGCCTCCTCCTTCATTTATGGCTTAGTCCTCCCTTCCCTCGCCCTCTTGCCGCGTGGTTCCCCCTCTGTCTCCTCCTTCCCTTGGCAGCAGTTGACATAAATCCCATTCAATTCAGGGATATCTTCATCCTCCTCTCGCACGATTGTGTTTCGGCTTTGGTTAATATCATGGCTTTGGTTTGTAGCAAGTCGTTTGTTCTCTCCCTTATGCCTCTCGGCCCTGGTTTTCTTGAGTCTCTGCAATACATTTTGCTGTCGGTTTCAGGAATTGAAGAGGGGAGCCTGCAAGGCCTCCCGTGGTAGGCGCTCCCCCTCATTCGCTCAGTGGTAAAGGAGCGACTGGCATTAGCTGCCTTTACTCCATGTCCGTGTAAATTTCTATTGCTCACTCAGTCTGCAATTCTTGGTGAAAGAGACAAGGGCGGAAGCAGCACGGTCATAGGCTGCAGGTGCACTGGTTGGGAGGCCGGAAACACTGGCACTTTGACCGTTGGGGGAACTGAAGGCTCATCGCTGAAGAGGGAATTGCTGGTGCTTAGAACTTACTGTAACAAATTCCTTGTCACTGGGAATCTCGAGCAGTCACAGTACGTTGGAAATTCAGTTCAAGCGGTTCAGTCTCAGCTAGCTCGAACATTATTGACAGAGGACGTTTATATGGCTCAGGCAGGGGATTTTGGTGGAATGGCGGACATCAAGAAAAACCTGAGACGCATGTATGAGCTTCTCTCCATAAGTGTTATGGATAACCGTGAAATGGCCAAGGATGTAAAGAAAATGGAGGATACTGTCAGCTACACTTCGTATCAAATAAGCAACCATGATGCTCGTATTGATGACAATGAGAGCAATCTCCGTGAACTGATGGGGAAGGTGGACAAGATTCAGGAGGATCTACAGCGACTTATCTCTCTGAATCAGGCCAGTCGAGTCAATGGAGTCTGCGATGAAGCTGCGCTGCCCATGGAAGAGGAATCCGTCGTTAAGCCTGAAGGCAACCTCTAGTCTTTTTCTGTTTGGTTTAATTGAATGTTTATCTGCAAACTTTTGTGTAAACAGTATATCCAGGCTTATACAACTCGAGGCTATAAATGTCTAGCTAAGTCTTATAGGGAAGTTTTTTGGAAAATCACAGTGGAGTATACCCTGGTGCTGCAACTCTGTTTTGCTAAGATACTCAGGTCTTGCTAGAATGTACTGAATGGCTGTGCACAGCCACCTTTTATATATATTTCCTTTTTAGTTTCTGTAAAAAAAAAAAAAAA
>LPNX010900229.1:79658-99474 GCA_001517045.1 Pseudotsuga menziesii | reverse complement strand
ACCAACAAGATCCTTCAATCTAGCCCTAGAATCAATTCTAGGGTTCTTACTAGAATCTACAAATAGACACATGATAACAATAAGCATCCATTACAACAAATAGTCTATTTGGCTATTAAATCCATACCCAAAATGGTAGTACCATCTATGAGCTAATCAAGACATAAGATAGTTCAAAATCAAAACTCTAATCCAAGGAACCAATTCTAGAACATTCACCAATAAAAGCATGATTCTAAGGATTCATTTACTTAACAATTATGAAGCTGACCTACTTGTAACTATACAAAGACCTTTCAATAGGTATAACATCATTCACCAATATCCAAAAATAGCCCATCGAGATCAACAAGGATTAAGAAAATAAATTCGTGAATCTATCTCTTTAAGGATTTCAACGCTCAATCCAACACTATCATAAACATAAAGAGATAGGGTTAGACCTATATTTATATATGTCACTTTAGTGAATAGGCAATGGGTTTAAAACACAAAACTTCAATACCTCTTTTTATGGGTTTATAACCACAACATCATTATCAACTTTCAATCCTTCATTTTACTACCATGTCAAGAAATTTGTCAAACCTTATTTAAGCATTATATCATATCCTTAGTATTCAAATCGCAAGAGAGGAGAATAAGCGCAAAGGAAGATTCACCAATAATCAGATTTCAATTAGTATAACAATCAACTACAAAAAAACAAATTTAGAATTGATGCCTATGTAATCGATTTAATTTGGAAGCCCAAAAAGATTTCAACCTAAATATTCAGCCAAAAGGTCAATGTATTACATATATCAGCAGCAATCCAATATAATCAATGTTTACTGTCAATGTTATCAACCCAATTTCAATAGGCAATGAACTCAGATCTCAAGCAAATGATACCTATGTTATGTGCAAAGTTGTTGAAGGACTAACGGCATTCACTTTCAAGATTTATATACTCGATGATTCAAATAACAAAATCAATTCTTCCACAGTGCTAAAGCCCAAAGAGATTACACAGGAAGCAAGCCTTTCAAGGTAAGATAAGCCTAGTTTTAGATGTATGACATGGTTGTCATCAAACCACCCAAGATGTTACGATGAGTAGATCATCCATAATGTTATGATGAGTAGATCAAGTAACCATGTTCCCTTATACCATGATACTTCTACGGCCTTGGAGTATACTCTCATGAGCTGCTTACATTTATTTACTACCAATAATGAGTCCTAACTCAGGTCTAGAGGACTGTAATCAATATTCAATAAGGTCTTTAAGTAATTAGGGAAACTTTGCAGTGCTACTCTTTAACAATGTGTTTACAATGTAATCCTATCACATAATACTGTTCTTCCATCTGGAATTCTAGGAATCTTTTAAACATACGTCTTTGTCATTAACGGTCAATTCAGCTATGAAAGTAGTTTCTAAAGGTCACTTCTTTCAGTAAATCAAATCCCATATTACCATTATAATAGAAGTACTTTCATCGACCATGAGTTTGTCGAAGAAGACTTCTATTCTTCACTAAAATTTTATTGGTGCCATTCAAATCAAGATGAAACCATCGTCTTAGCCATTTATAAACCTCTTCGAAGGTAATCAAGGAAACAACAAATTACCTATGTACTTATGTCGTTGGCCTGACGTGGAAGTCGCTAAAGTAATGGCCATATTCATTGTGATTTTGAGAAGACGTTCCACATTCTCCTGCACAACTGCAAGGTCAATAAATACCTGCGTTTGGTACATCTGAAGGGTACTTGTATTGTAGAACAGTGTGAACTTGTTGATTTTCTGTTGTCACAAGGCAAGACTCAAACATTAGTTCTGAAATGAAATATGTAGGAGCATTGTGACCCCAAATAGGCCCAATTGTTTCAACTCTCGCTCTGATACCATATGTAAAATACCCCTTATACCTTAATGCCCTTATGTGTGAAAAATGGCGGTAATTTTTTTTTTGTTTGACTCTTACTGCAAATGAGTCAATCATATTAGTGTTAGACTTTACAACACCAATTACCATTCAATACAAAATCCTGCACTTTCAAAACTACTTATAAACCTTTATACAACCACACAAATTGTTGTGAGTTCAGATTAGCTAGGGAGATGTTCCTGCAACATTATTAATTACTTATGGCACACACAGGTACGTAAATCATAATCTATGGTCAAATATTTTATACATTTTCCTTTTGTATCAATTCTATAGGGTTTAGCCTTTCTTGGTACACACGACATCCTACCTATGCTGGTCATATTAATAATCATTAACTTCATAAGGGAACACCATACATTTAACAACCCCATTGTAACATTCCCATTATCACATACCCACATTATCAAGACAAAATTTAACCAATTCGTCTAGACAATAGATTTGCTTATCCGCAACTTGTTAGTATTCATGACACATTATATAATTCTTATAATTCCGTAGTATATGGACTTATTCTTAATGGCATTTCTCACCTTTCCTTAGAACTTTATCCTCCAATGAAGGCTTTACCCCATACTATGACATAATATACCTCCATGTGTGCTACAATGCTAAATCCCAAGTTATAAGCTTATGATCCACATTACATTTTTATTAAATATGATATGTTAGACCTCAATGAAGAACTTCTTATGTGCACATTCCAACTATCATTTTGAATACATGCTCAAGTTTCTCCTATCACATTGGCACATACATTTACTGTGACATAAGGGACTCTTAAATGCCCGCAAGATATGGAATTCATTTTCTATCAAAACCTTCATCATAATAAGTTATTATTCGCAAAATGAATTAAGTATAACTCCTTCAGCTTATATCGTGAAGATCACATAATACATTTATCTAACATCATATATTTAACCACATAAAACTATTTACCTTGGTTGGAAACTGCAAGCGTTTTCATCATCAATGCATTTAAAACAAAATTATGTGCAGACCAAAAACCATTATAACAATTTTTCTTGTTTATCTCCTATAGTAGAAAAATCCATTAACAAGGTTGTAGAACAGCATCACATGTACACAAACAAAGTGAGGAAAGGAAAACATTTAGACACATGAAAATGAGACAGACATAAGTGTACGTGGTTCACCCAATCCCTGGGCTACATCCACCAAAATAGTCACATTCTGTGACCTTTATTTCATTAAAATTTAGAAGCTGCAACATCATCGTTTCCATTCTTACTCCTATTTCACAGGGAGTATGCTAACTATTCACGACTACTGTCGGGCGAGGGAAGTTCTTTTCATCATGATTAGCAATACTTCATGTCTTCTTACAAGATTTACAGTAACCATAAGTATCCATATTTACAATGTTGGATATGGTTGGTGGAACTATAACAAAACTCAGCAAAGTTTAAAAAAATCCTAAGCATATAAACAAATCTTGATTTTTCCAGATCTTGGGAAAAGAGCTCGGCTATAGTTTCCAGAACTATAACCTAATTCACCAAAGTAAAAATAAAAGCATGAGCATATACACAAAGTTTCTGGAACTATAACATAACTCAGCAAAGTAAAAATAAAAGGCGAGCAGATGATATACCAAATACACATAGGAATTTCGATCTGAAGGTGTACTATGCAAATAGCAATGCCTTCTGTGCCTACTCCTCCTCAGTGAGAACACATTCAAATTCCAATATATTCACAGAATGAAAACACCCATTTTCCTCCCTTTCCCCATCGCATCTAGGGTTTTTAAATAAAACAAACATGGCTCTCCCCTTATCGGCCGCGTAGGGGATTTTTAATGCTATTTAAAACACTGAAATCCCTCCTCCTGTCATGGCAGAGATTGCTCTCTCTCTCCCTTAAATTTTCAGGCATTGGCATATTTATTATTTCCTCCCTTTTAGATATGGAGGAGCCAAATGGCCTAAATATTCTTCCAATTGTCTGAAAATAAATTAAGTCATGAGGCAGTAGGTTCTTGTTACGGGAATAATTCCCACTATTTCCTCCATGGAAATAGCAGCTTAAGATCTTACCCATTATAGAATAAAAATTAAACCCCCAACTATTCAAGTCTACCCACTTATCATTAAATATGATAATGTTATGTCATTTATAAATATATATGTGTCTCCATACATATGTATAATTCTCGTCTCTTATGATATAACCCATATAATTATATGTTTAATAGTTATATCTTTATTCAAGTCTACCAGGATTATCATTAAATATGATAATGTTAGGTCATATATATATATATCTGCATACCTATTTATAATTCTAGTCCCTTATGATATAACTCATATAATTATATGTTTAATAGTTATATCTTTTGTAGGATTTAGCATGGTAACTTTTACCCGTAATTTCATCATTTTACCACATAGTTTGATGTCGTAACGAGTAGTGGGTAATACATCTCGCTTCCCTTTGATAAAAGAGGATCATGACAATTATTCATTCTGTTAGACGAAGTAGACTAGACCCATCATGACCTACTTTATCTTAGGTCGTTGAGGTAGTTTCTGATCTTTTCTCATTTCCTGAGGCCCGACTAACCTTTTGCCATTTTTCAATGGATTTTGTCCACCATTATTGTTCTAGTTGCACAATGTATTTAAGTTGCATAAGCCTACCACTTAGGGGATTGGCTCATAAACAATGACAAGGTCTTTCTAGTGGGGACTTGGCCTTGAGCCCCTCACTAGAGACAAGTACAATCAACATTCATAATTTACAAAATATCTAGGGTATGCTAGAGGGATGTTACAATTGTGATTGGGATGACCCCTAGTCACTTTCTGTGAGCACCAGATATATTTCCTAGATTGTATTCGTATCTGGGGGCTCTTTCGAGAGTTTCAGGCTTTGCTACCCTACCCATACGGTCAATCCCACCTGCGACTGTCTGCCTAAGCATTGGTTATATTGAGGTGACCTTAGTTTCCTTACCTTGGTATCACAGGGGGTACTTGCAGAGGTTATTCTGTAGGTGTCCTGGCTAGGTAGAGGTCGAACAACACAGTCTCTTTATGCGTTGAAGCTGAGGGCCACTATAATTAGTTACATACCTCCGCTTGTAGTGTATATGGGTTTTGAGCCTCTCCTAGGTGAGACATACCTGCTGAATTTGGAAGCTCACATATCCTCCCCTTGGTTTTCTTGTATTTTGGCTGTAGATTTTCTTAGGAGTGTGTTCTTTGTGTGCTAGTTGGCCTTTGGGATCATGGTTACTTGAATATATTTATGCTCTCTTGAGTATGGGTCCTTTTATCTTCGACATGCCTGGTATCCTATCGCCCATCCTTGGTCCTAGTACAGACCCTGGTATCGAACTTGGGGGCATCATAGCCTCTTTTCGTGCTCATAGATTTGGGAGTGGTCACATTCCGCCCTGATCTACTCCATTTGTGGAGGATGTTTATTCCCTTCACTTGGTCTTTACACCAGTGGTCACCCTCACAGGGGTGGTGGTGGATGTGTGAACGTTGGGTCTACACCTTACTTTCCTTTTTATGTCCCATCATTCACCGCATTGTTTCCTTTGGGTGCAATTGTCATGATCATTCCTCCCTATATCCTATAGTTTGGATTCTTTATTGACTATTTTGGGTTGTTTTGGACTAATATGGTTGTCATGTAGGGTCCAGTTTCTATACACTCTCTCTGAGGTCTTGACCCGTTCGTTCCGATCATAAGTATTATGTCTGAACTGGAATTTAGGTTAGGATTTCATATCTGCCTGCATTTTGCAAGACCTTATGACTGTTTCATTTTAACATTAGGTACGAACCCATTCCATGGTATCACGAAACCTTCATGCTATTGTTAGAAGTGGTGCTATGTTAATGGTAGAGCTTTCCTATACATGGGTGTCCTAGTTAGCTCCCTTTTGCATTTGGTAGCCACGCTGTGAGTCCTCTCTTAGGTCTGGGAGTCCCTTTTAGTCTCGCCATGACTTTGAGAAAGAGCTTCATACTCCTCTTGACCTTTATGCTAGCCATTTCCATGGGACTCCCTTGTATATGTCAAGTTGTAATTGCATTATCATGATTTTTGCTTGCCTTATTGAGCCTTATACCGGCTTCCATGACTTTGATTATCAACCATATAGCCCGAGCTTGTCTCATGTCTAGCCAAGTAGATCCATTTTATATATCTTTTGCAGCTTGATTCCCCATTTTTTACCGAGAGGGGACTTTCCCCCGAGTGTTGTTATCCTACAAATGTTTCCTTGCATTGAGCATAGGTATGTTTCACTAATTGGAACTAGTTTGTTTTCCCCTTGACACTCATCTCCTCCTATATTTGTAACTATAAAGCACTTTTATTCTTTTTTAAGCTTTTCAAAATATCTGAAAAAGTCCAAAAAAAATCAAAAAACCAAAAAGTCGGATAGGAAAAGATGTTATCTTTGGTAGTAGTCAAGTCGTGTCACCTTTGAACAGAGCACTATATATCACATCTATTAGTTGGGTTAATAATTTGACTTTAGGAGCTGTACTCGTTTCTCTGAGTTTATCTCCATCGACTGGTTAAGCTTCCAGTCCCTATGGAGCCTCTGTCGATGCCTCCTGTGTCGCAGAGATGTCCCAGTTTTGTATATTGAGTCTATGCTTCCCACATTCAGTCACCATTTTCCTTTATGCTCTTGTTTGAAGTAAGTTGAAGCCTGAGTCGTCCATTCCTCATTTTTCTTGACTTTGCATGTCGACCATTCCTGGTACTATTACTGGTTTGTGCACATCTTGTTCGATTCCTTCCACATTATATAGCTTTGTTGAGTACCAAGTGTTGGATGATGGGGGATGCCTTAATGCCCTCCTTCCAATGGATTTCATTCCATTGACTTCAGATCATTTATTCTGGGATAGGAGTCTAGAGTCATTTTGAGTGCCTTGAGACTTACAGTCATCAGTGGTAGGTTCTCTCGCCATCAACAGTTTTGGGAATACATCAATGTCCCCTAATCGATGGATTCTTTCAAGTGTTTGACCTCAACACATTTATTCACACTTATTAGATAACACTCTAGTACCTTGATTCCCATTTTCATTATCAGTGGCTGATCTCACGTCTGTTAACGATATACATCAATGACCAGTAATCAAACGATGGACTACTATGTTCGACCTTGACACCTCTATTCACATAGTAGGCCATGTACTCATAGAAGTTTGTGTAGAATACTTTCCAAATTGGTGGGATTTCATATATGCTACCTCCTTGATCATGCCATTATTCATGAGATTTCATCTCTCGTGACTTGATTCCAGTGTATGTCAGATATCTTCAGCCATTATGGAGATCTTGATCCATTGTATATCTTCAGATTTCATGGAGATCATGATCCTTTGTATATCTTCATCATGGAGATTCTGATCTATCTATATTATACATGGCAATGACCACACATTTCATATTTTGTACCATGCCTAATCATGGGCATTGTACTCTTATGTATCCGGGACTGCTGTATGTACCTGCAGTCATATGCAGAGATATTTGTACTATATTGTTGGATGGCTGGTTCTTCCACCTGGTTCTTCATCACTCCACTTCTGGGATGGACTTATAATGTATTTCGGCCATCATATCACCCCTCTGACCTCACACATTAGGGGGCATCTATTACAGCTGATTTTACCACACATGGTAGATCACACATTTATGGCCTTCCCTGTCCCTCTGCAGACTCTTTGGACCCCATGGACTACTTTTGTACCTTTGATGTTTCCAAGATCATCCCTAAAAACACCTGTTATTTTCCATATGCGACTTTTAAACCCATTCTCACAAATATACACGGATATAACCCTTAAACTAGCATACATCAAGATGTGTGCGAAAGGACAAAGATTTTTGGAGTTTTCCTTGATGTGGATCCAAGGCACTTGTCTCTTGGCCTTCCATATGCCTTGATATCACTCAGATTTTAACTTCCATTACCCCATTGAAGCACTATATAAGGAACCCTTTGGATACATTGAAAGGGGAGGAATTGAAGAGCAAGAAAACTATAGTCCATTGTTGCCATAGCTTATACTTGAGTCTGCATCCCTTTGTCCCTTGGGGCACTCAATGTTCTTCCCAAGCTTGCCTTTTCTTATGAGCTTGCTATCGAGAGACGGAGGATTGAGGTGGTGGAGGCCCAGGTGGAGGACTCATTTTCTCCAGTTCGCAGACGTGCCGACAGAGGTTGTCATTCTTGTAATCTCTTATTTATGTTAATAGAAATATCTTTTAATGTCCAATGACGTGCATTTAAATGAATATTGAATCCATGGATGCTTTTAATTGCTTATACATTATTGATTATATATGCTAGAGTAGGTCTAACACCATTAGATAGCATGCTTGTCTTGTTTGCTGATTGTTGAGAGAGCCAATTGATAACTAAAGCGGGATTGGAAAAGCTCAATGAGGATCTACATCAACCATCTGGAATACAGTATGTTTCTAGATCCTTTAGTGTTAGATGTTTTATTTCTCTTGCATATTGGGAAGGGATTGATTTCTGTGATTATTCTATCTGTTGTGGTATACCCCAAGCCATAGGAATTTTTCTCCATAACAAAGATGTTTTGAAAATAATACTTCCCCATCTCTACTAGATCCTCAAAGGTTTTTGTTGTCTTGTTGTTCTCTTTCTTTAGCTCCCAGATGGTGTTTTGTTGTCTCCTCCCTTTTGCAAAATCTTGGAAGAATTTTGTGTTATCATCACTGCATTCCATCCATATTGCTCTGCTTTTTAGCCTCAAGACCTCCTGTATTTCCTTTAGGATTTTGTTTCTGGAGGCCTCTAATTAATAGAGTTTCTCCCTGTCTTCCTGTGTGAGAAAAAGCCCTCCATATTTATTTTGGAGTTTTTTCAAATCCTTCTCATTTTGGTTGATTGCCTGATCGTCCTAAGATTTCTTTTTGTGGGCCAATCCTTGAGGATTTTTTAAACTCTGAGTAGGTTTTGAGTAAAGTGGACAGTAGCCCTTGTGCCATTCTCTGCTTGGTAAGGCAACCAATTTGATTAAATGATTTTAAGTACCTCTTCATTTTTTAGTGAAGTAAAGCAAAGCTTGAAGGGGCTGGCTGGATTCTTTGGATGTTTCTGGATTTCAAGGAAAGTAGGTAAGTGATCAGATTCTGATCTAGAATCCACCCATTGTTTGAACATAAATTCCTCCTCCAGTAGATCCTTTGTTATCAAAAATCTGTCTAACCACTTCGCAATTCTTTCTTCTCCCACCTATCTATTTGTCCAGGTTGGTTTTAAAATATGAGGATCTAAGTCTATCAGTTTTAATTCCAGCAAGATGTTGTTGAAATAGGAGGCTAAGGGGTCTACTCTTGCCTTTGGCCCCCATATTTCATGAGGCCCCATGGTGACATTTAGATCCCCTCCAATGAACAAGTTCCTTTCTTTTAATAACCCAGAGTTTCTGAAGGAGTCCCGAAATTATGTTCTGTTGATATAAGGCCCATAGATGTTTAAGATTGTTAGAGTTAGGTTTGTCTCCACCCAGCAAATCTGAGCCTCTAACCCTAGAGAGGTGATCCAGATGGAGAACGGTGTCACCCACCTATTCCACTGGCTTAAAACAATTGTCCATTGTGGCAGTTTCCTAATTATTTTTCTACAGTTTTTTGGGTCCCAAACTTTCAAGGTCGTTTTGAGGCCCTAAACGACATTTTTTGGCAATTTGGGGGCCAAATGGTTAACATTGGCATGCATTTAGCCAACCAAAAGTTGTAAATCTTAGATATACCTTTCCAACAAGCTATCAAACACCCAAATCGGAAATCATATGTAAAATTTATGACCCCGAAAAGTTTACTGTTCAACTTACCACCTTGGGGCCACAAACTTTATGACGGTTCATCTTCTAGGGTTACGTTTTGGACTTTTGGGGTTCTCACCCCCATTATTATTATAAATAGGCCCCTTTGGCCTCACTTTTTATTCAGCTTGGCATGGATGAGCGTAGTAGCCACATCTCTTAGAGATAGCTACCACCATTCTGGAAATTATATTACAGTCTGTTCTATTTCCTCCATTTAATAGAATGTGTTTACTGTATCTCTATTATCTTTGAAAAATGTATGTGATTATGATTATATATATGTTATTTCATTTCATTCATGCATAAATCTATATTAAGAGGACCCCCAGGTGTTTGTACACCGAATACAGGATTTATTCCATCCTATTGCTAATCCTCCTGAGTGTCCTCTTGCACTCTGTGCTGTGAAGGAGTAAAGCAATGAGATTAAGGATAACATATTTTCTACTTCTAGATCTGACGCCATGGTTTCTTGTATAAGGATGACTTCTGGTGTTTGGACAGAGAGCATCCTCTTGAGGGCAAGTTTTTTCTGGGTACTTTCCAGACCCCTATAGTTGAGAGAGAGTAGTTTCATTCTGGTACCCCATCTGGGGTGTGCACCGCTCTAAGTTCCCCAAAGAGAGTTTGTTGTTTTCCATTTTCCTAATCCCTAAGGGTCTTACTCTGTGTCACAGAGAGATGGGAAGGTATTCCTATTCCTCTTCCTTTAGACGGGATGATGGGATTTTCTCCCAGACCTTTGCAAGGGATATTTTGTTTCAACAAAGTTGGGACATCGTTTGACCTGAGATGGAAACAAATGGAGGTGGAGGAGCTAGAAGGGTCAGGTTTTGTGAGTGCTGGAGGGGTTGTCGAGGAAGGGGTCGAGGTTGTTGATCGGGAAGGAGAGGGGGAGCGGGTTGGGGTAAGGGAGGTCCTAGTTGGTAGGGGAGAGATCAATTTTGTGTCCTCATTTAAAGATAAAACATGTAAATGTTTTCTTAACAAAGAAGGATTCATACCCGATGAGGTCAGCGGATTAGTGTGTTTCTCCAATTGACGTGCTAATTGAGATCTCGTGACGTCTACAACAACTAAGCCCTCAGCCTAATCCAGCAACTGTTCTGGTACTTCTGAGGCATGTTGTTCCTCCACCATGCCCTGATCCATTGCAATGTCCTTCGGTCTTGGGTCCTCTGCTCCTCATATTGACCATTTCTTCCTACCCATTGTCGAGGGCATGTAGTTCGGGTAGTTTTTATCTAGGTATCGCGTTTCATGACATTTGTGACATCTGAAAGGAAGCCCTTCATAATATAACAGTTGCTTCCTTATTTTGGTTTCCCAAATTAAATTTATGTGATCCCAGAGACTAGTCCTAATGTTCAAGGAGACCAATATTCTTGCTACCTTCCTTATTCTTGTTTGCTGGTAGGAGAGGTCCACCTCAATGAAAGTTCTTAGCATCCTTCCAATGTCGTCGAGCGAGGCCGGGTTCCAAAATTCCCAAGGTAATCTCGGCAGCCGAACCCAAATTGGAATCGTGTGAAGCCTTTTTGTGTCTGCGTCGAATAATGGTGTCCATCTTTTTAGCTGGAAGGGGGTTGTCCCATAATTCCATATTTTCTCAAGGACAAAATCTGCATCCTTTTTGTAGCCGAAACAGAATCTGAACCATCCCTTTGCTAGTGGAGTGATTTAGGGGTCCTTTCCTTGGAAGCCCGCCCAATTCTTTTGAACCTGTTCTTCCATTTTCCCTTGAGAAGGGTTTTGACCTCTTATTTTCCCAACTAGGGCCACCCCTTCCATTTCTTGGGCTTCTTCCATGGATATATTGACTCCACAGACCAGGTTCACAGTTCTGCCAGAGGGATTTAGGCAACATTTTTTTCGTTTTTTGGTACCTGGTATTGTACCTTCTGAGCTTCTATCTGTCGAGACTCATTTTGTGCCTTCCCCCTCCTTGCTAGGGTCTGGTGATGGCCTTTTCAGAAACCCTTTCTGCGGCCCTACGTTCTGTGCTTCAGGTTCTACTACGGGGGATTGTTGTTCAAAAAATGAATCTATCTCCCTGTGAAACTCATTGTCTTGGTGTGTTGGACATAGTTGTGGAGTCAGTTGGAAGATTTCGCTGTGGGTGATTACTACATCAGAGGCATGCGGAGCTATACCAAAGGGAAAAATAGTATATGGTGCTCCTCCTAATGAAGTGTTTAATGTCTGTGCTGCGAAGTGCCCGAGCCCCCCCTCCTTAGCAAATAGCGGTGTAACCGGAACCCTAGTTTCACTCCCAGCTGGCAATCTCTCCAGTCTATCCTGAACCGATGTCAGAGACAGGATTTCGGTGATTTCTGGAGTCAAGAAGACTGTTATCCCTTGCCACGGGTCCTCCGTGTAATCCACCATCTCATCTCCTGCTGGTGAACCTGCATCGAAATCCATGCTGACCAAGATAGTTTACTGTTAGGTAAAAAATAAAACTAAAAAAAAACTCCTTCGCCCTTTGTTCTTTGATGCTTCCCTCCGTTTTGTTCTCCCCGTCCACAGTGGATCCCCCGTGGGCTCCAACCTACTCTTCGTCCATAGACCGCAGACCGCAAAACCCTTTCGAAGCTTCCTTCCTCAGCGGAAAACTTCATATCAATTTTAAATATATATATATATATTAACTATTAACTATTTAATTAAAATAAATAATTAAAATTAAAATTAAATTATTATATTACTTCATATTTATATTTTTTATAAATAATTTTTCATAATAAAACAAGATATGTATGTTTTGAATTAGTAGACATATTTTGATTTTAGTTTATTGAAAAGTGTACAAGTATGTATTTTTTTTTTAAGCCCAAACAGATTATGAAAATGTTCATATTTTATTTTTGTTTAAGGAAAAAAATATTAATAAATTTAAGTGTGTAAATTTGAAAAAAAAATCAAATTAAAAAATTAATAGAAATTCATGATTTAAATTTTTTTAAAGAGTATTAAATTAAAAAATTAATAGAAATCCATAATTTAAGATAAAATTATATTTTTGATATTTTTTAGAAAAAATATATAGATTTATATTCAACATTTTGAAAATTATATATTATAAATTTAGAATATTTTAAAATAATAGTGAAATATATTACTAATAAAATATTTAAATTTATACATTAAGACATTGACATTTTCCATTGAGGATAGGTTAGTCATGATAAGTTAGTATTGCCCTCCTTATTGCCTTAGCTTACGAGAATAGCCATGCCCATTCATCAATACATGGAGACTTACATCTAGACATCCTCCTTGCCATTACGATTTTATGTGAAATCTATGTATTTCATTCATTGCATTAATAATATGTTCCAGTGGTTTACAATTGGACTTGGGCAATAAATAAATGAGTAAGCACAATAAAAAAAAAGCATAAAGCATATACTAAAATACTCAATCTCTCTTTATCCTGTTAATCCCCATATGGGAGGTTCAATTTGCCAAGTAACCTATAGCAACGGAGAAATATTGATGGAAATAATAGCAATAGGGTAGTGGTGTACTAGACCCGCCATAGAGACGTTTTAACTTGTCCACATGAGCCATGTCGACCCAAGTTCCGTGCATTCATTAGCTAATAGATCTGAGTGTGGGCACAACTATTATTCTACATAATACGAAAACAGTATACTATCAATAATAAATTATATCAAGACATAACGCATATCTACGTTTGTTTCAGTTTTTGCTAAAGTTAGAATAAAACCATAGGGCAGGGATAGGGCTGCTATGATATATTCGAGATAGGTAGACATGTTGAACATATTATTGTATCTTTTATGAATATCCTTGATGAAATGGTTGAATTGTACCTAGTGTAAAAAAAATGATATCAACATAAATTATGTGTATAGATAAAGTTTAAAATAAATTGAAATGAAAAGTTAGAGACTGGACTACTGGATTGGGATCTGAAAAGTTAGAGCTTTGAACTTTAAGCGAAAACCCTGAGTACCAAGAACACTTTTGCATTCACACACATGACATGAACGATCAAGCTCAACTATCTATGAAAAAAACATTTGCATGTGTCATTTCCTTATTGATTGTGCTCACACTCATGATCCTTCTCCCATTATTAATGTGCACCATGTGATGATATATTAATCATCTCAAATCTACATCTTTACTATTGACATATTTACCATTTATCTTATATTGTATGCTGAATGCATTTATTATGCCTTATTTCATGCAGATGCATCTCTACAGCGGGGTTCTTCGATTCACCGAAGGCATAGCATTGGCGGATCTACGGCCATTCCTCGCTCGGAGGTCGACTAAGGACTCATAAGTATACAATTGCGCATGATGTACTATTTTTTGTTAGTTAAACAGCAAATTAATTTATTTCACATGCGTATATTTAATCTACTTGTGTGTCTCTATTTTCACAGGTTCGTCTAGGAGTTCTACGATAACACACGCTCTTTCTAGGGAGATGAGTGGCAACCACACTGGCAGTCACTCTGTGCATGTGAGCGGCGAGGATGATACTACTGGTATCAGTGGGTAGGTTCCCCACGAGATAGGTACATTAAATCCATATCTATTTTTCTTTCAATTATCAATACCTTTAATTTATATTGATTTCAAATTGACCTATAGTTGATGTATGTATTTTGACTGACATTTATGTTTTCAACTAATTTTCAAGTGTTGCACAGCAAGGCCCCGACCCTTCCAAAGAAGCACCATGGGAGGATGAGATCACACGTATCATGTTGCAAGACATTACCAATCAACGTGACAATTTGCGGGTTAACGTCCGAGAGATTTCAAAGCACTCTCCTGCATCACGTTCGATGTGGATGATGCTAGAGGTAGTAGACAATCTACTGAAGGTCTACAGGTCCATCGGACCATTGAGTTCTCTTTGGGTTGGTGCATGTCAGAGAAGAAGGGCCACAATGAGGGGTCCTGATAACTGGGCCGCAGTGAAACATGCAATAGCTGGCCATGATATGAAGGGAACGTTATTTGATATCCCTCTTAACCGCGCTGCTGGCCAACCGCTTAGACTCAAGGAGTTTAAGCTAGAGTTTGTAGCGCCTTATGTATATGACATGTTTATTGGAGTGTGGGGCATGTTTCCCCACCATGACCAGGTCCCACTATACTTTGCAAAACTTATATATGCAGAGTTTGTTCTAGACATGCACCCAGATTACACCAGCATGCCCTTGAGCTTCTATGGTGCTTGTGGGGGATGCAGTCATGCACGTCCTAGGGCTAGGAGAGACCCTGGAGCACAGCCAAAGCCAGAGCCTTTGGTAGGTCTCCCAAGTAGGGCCATGCTTAGGACAGACGATGTAGCTGGGTCATCTCATCTAACTTATGAGGAGCGGAGTACATTGGCAATGGCGACACACATGACGATGCATGGTACCATGATGGATGTGCAGGCAGAGAGACACAGAGCACCCACTGCACCAGCAGAGCCTCAGATACAGTGGGTGACTGATTATGTTCTCAACGTTCTTAATCGCAACACATTGATGCATTATGCTATCATGGCCCGCAATGCATATTTTTGGACTGCATCATAGATGCAGGCCTCGACCAATGGGACAGGTATATCTTTATTGTCATCATTTGATCAATTCGTCATTTGATTGTCATGATTGCAATGTATTCTCAAATGAATCATTTTTTTAACTAATACTTTTCTTTGTGTTAGACCTCCATGCAGGAGCCTAATTTCATGGAGATCCTTTTTGGTAGTGATGCATTTGTTTGAGGTCCCGCTACAGTTCCACCTGCCCACGTCTATGAGGTATGTGTTAACTGTCATCCTCGATTGAAATTTCTAAATGAGTCAATTGTTGAACACGTAATATTTTGGTATAATCTAACTTTCATCATTTATCTTGCTCATATTGTATAAGATAGAGGCAAGGGCAATGCACAGGATTCTACACAGCCTTGCTCGAGTCCTACTTATGGCACGCCAATTGATGAGGTACTAGTTATTTATGTTCGAATTGTTTGCATTTTTTTGTTCGTATTATAATTTACATGTTGAAATTGTAATTCTCAAGTTCAAATTGTAATTCATTAATGTAACTGTTTTCATATCATGTGGAAATAGACGTAGACATAGGTAGCTGTAGATGAGGGCGTTGAAGCCATCGTGATGTTTACAGATGAGTGGATAGTTGCTCATCAGCCGAGTCCTGATGAAGGCTCGTCTCAGCAACCCATCCTCCCAAACCTGACACTCAACTCGAGTGAGGTGAGTTCATAGATAGATATGTTTCATATATATATTTAATTTTTTGTTACATTCCACATATAATTTAAATATGTGTTATGTAACTGACTTGCAGTGTTCACAGTTTTAACTTCTGTAGGTCTCATACCTGGACAATTTTCTTCGTGATGTGCATAGTCTAGCTGGCGGTAGTGTAGCTGGCGGTAGTGTAGCTAGCATTAGTCTAGCTAGTGGTAGTGTCCATGATAGTCGATCTCTCGATCAATGGCGTAGGAGTGATTTGTAGACTGTTATTTGTGGACATTATTATTTTGTACTTGATGATTATCGATATATATATATATATATATGAACTTTTTTTTGAACATGATGGTCTGTTAAATGTTTTAATTATTTGCAGTTATAGTTAAAAGTTTTTCATGTTTTATGTAATCTTAATGTTATTTAACAAGATCATTAGTGTGGAACAATCTTACAAAATTGTACAATTTTGCAATTTAATAAATTACAAGCTTACAAAATTTACAATGTTTACAAAATTTACAAGTTTACATGTTTGCAAAATTGTCAATCGAACACAACTTACAATTAAAATGTTACAAAATTTACAACTTTACAATGTAAGATCTACTAGGTGCAAATTATAACTACAATGTAAAATTTGATTTCATATACAAAAAAATTTACAACTACAATTTTAAATTTGGTTTCATTTGTAAAAAAAACTACAAGTTTGCAAAATTCTCAATCAAACGAAACTTACAATTTAACATAACTTACAATTAATATCGATTGCAATCGATAGATTTAATGAGGACGCAATAAATGTATGTGTTGTTCTTTGGATTGCATGTCACTAACAATTTACAACTTGTCTACAATGTAACATGTAATTTAGAACTTTGTACAAATAGAGTGTGATATACATGTATTTGCACAAATACACCAAAAAAACGTTACATAGACAAAATTGATCTTCCATAACATTGGTATTCCTAGGTATAGGTGTTCATGCACATAGAGTACATATGTGAATGCACATGTACTCTCATATATATGTTTACAAAAATTACACTTAAATACAAATGATATATTTCAGAAGAAATTTTGATTTCTTACATTTCAAAAGCATGTCAACTATGTCAACATCAAAAGTGACATATAACCTTCATTCATCCCGCCAATGAATTATAGGAATGCATGTCTCCATAATACGATCATGGTCATCTAGTGACATCTTCCATATCTTTGGTTCACCCCTCTCCACCTTCATTTCAATGAGATGTATCCGAGCTACCACCACCAAATCATGACTGTACTGACAAGATATATATCCAGGCATGAAATCTCTATAAATAATATAGTCACCTTGTCTTCTCACTTTTTCAAAAAAGTGGTCCATCACAACTAGGTCACCAACTTGGTACATGAACTGTAATGCCCCATATTAATGTTTATTAATGTTTATTATTAAGTACTTTTATTAAATTAAACACATACTAATTATTTTACCATTTTTACCATTTGCGTAAAACATTAAATAAACAATATTGAACTATACTAATTATTTTACCATTTTACCATTTGTGTAAAACATTAAATAAATAATATTGGGTAATGTATGACAGTTGGGTAGGTTATAAATTTACATGAACAATTAAATAGGATAAGCACCTATTAAATTCCCACCATCTCATCCGAGGTGGTAAAATTGTACAATTCAAGAAAGAAATTAAATACATACAACGAATGTATTGAAACCGGAACTGCCCAAGAAAAAGAATTAAATAATAAATATTAATTTAAAAATGAAGGAGGCGGTGGATGAAGGAGGCGGTGGAAGAAGGAAGGCAGTGGAAGAAAGGAGGGGAAGGAGGTATAAGGAGGGGGATCAAATGGTTCAAGGGGGATGATTTTTTTGGGGGGATTTTTCTGGAGAGTAGTCGGGAAAATTTTCAGAGAAGAATAGAGAGTAAGAAGGGATGGAACAGGGAGGGAAGAAAGCTGGAGGAGGGGGTTAACTCCAGGGGGGCATATTTACACTCAGAGAAGAGGGAAGTTGCTATCCGGTTTATCGGTACGTGGGCTCGGGGGCTAGGAAATCCGTCGGTTTCCTAGGGCCAGCAGGTTTGCTGGTCGGCAGGGTGGAACATCCGAGTTGGCATTAAGGCTCCTACAGGCTCAGGCGAGGGAAAGGCAAGGCTAAAGGAGCAGGAATCAGGGACAACCTTCAGCGCTAAAGCTCAGGTATTTTTCGGTAAACTATTTCTTTATTGCATAAAATTTAAACAAAAATCTGAAATAGAAGTAAATATCATTTTACTATTAAGTATAGGACTTAGTGCTCTGCCCGACAGGCAGAGCACTATAGAATGGTATCATAGCCATGGTTCCAAATCTGGAACCAGAGGGCTCGCAATTGATATGTTGGAATAATTAAAAAAAAAATACATAAATAATAAAATAAATTTTAAGAGTTGTACAATAAAAAAAAATTAGGTGGGCATGTTGTGATTGTTGAGATGATTTAGTCCAGCTTCCCCTATCAAATACAGTTCTCTCGTCTTGTACTTCGGAAAATTCTTAAACCAACCACGAAGAAATGCAATGTTATCGACCGCAAGCATGTTTGCCTCTGCACAAAGCGAAATATCGTTATTTCAACATTTATAAAACATAATTGCATATGTAGATTGTAAATTAAAATATCACTATTTTCAACATTTATAGAACATATTTGTAGATGTAAATTGTAAATTAAAATATCATTATTTCAACATTTATAAAACATAATTGCAGATGTAAATTGTAAATTAAAGATTGCCAACAGGACTGAACAAAACAAAGGCAAATATACTTAGACTACACTCAGGAAACACCACCGGATTCGAACAAAACAAGACGCAATTATATACTTGAAAAATGTTGAAAACAAGAGGCAAATATATACTCAAATGTGGAAATGTAGAATACTTAAAATACACCCGAGGAAAGAAGCATCGAGCAATACACTCAGGATCGATTTCAGTCAAATGCACGGAAAAATTTCAAACTCTTAGTGCGACTCCGCCTTTCAAACAAGGCGAATCCGATTGGATGTAAAACAGACGGACTGGTGAAAGACATATGCATGACAGTCGCTTCCGTTTTAGGAAGTTGCTGCTTCGAAGAGCAGTTTCAACTCAATTGCTAGGTAAGCTCAACTAAAGCGAAACCATAGTAGTCAAGACTCGAAGGAGGAAAGGAGCAAGGGATATATTACATAAGTTGAGTTGCGGACTGGCAATTTGAAGGAAGGGTTTCCAGTAAAGACCACACAACATAGTAACAATAATAAAAATAATAATAATAGCAACACAAATTAATATAATGACCTTGCTGCTCGGGAAGTGCGAATCCGAATTCGGCCAATATCACCGCTATCCTCCTTCCCGGTCTGTAACCTTCGTACGTTCCCCGCTTCCCAAATTTACACTCCATCCAAGTTGCACCCAACACTTACATGGGCCTCTCTGCAACTACCTTTCCACCTTGTTGCAACCCTAATCTCCTTTGTTTTCTTCACTGCATCTCCAGACAGCACGGAGATCATGGCTGCTTTGGCGCCGGTCCCATTCTCTTTCCATAGGCATCTTCCATCGTCCACATCCCTTGCTATCCGGGCCAGAATTCTGAGAATATACTGTACACCGAAACTTCTGAGAAATTTCCTAAATTTTCCCTCACATGGCCTAAGTTCCACCTTACCTCTATACGCTGCTTACAAT
>LPNX010900229.1:57523-69726 GCA_001517045.1 Pseudotsuga menziesii | reverse complement strand
AGGCGGTGGATGAAGGAGGCGGTGGAAGAAGGAAGGCAGTGGAAGAAAGGAGGGGAAGGAGGTATAAGGAGGGGGATCAAATGGTTCAAGGGGGATGATTTTTTGGGGGGGATTTTTCTGGAGAGTAGTCGGGAAAATTTTCAGAGAAGAACAAAGAGTAAGAAGGGATGGAACAGGGAGGGAAGAAAGCTGGAGGAGGGGGTTAACTCCAGGGGGGCAGATTTACACTCAAAGAAGAGGGAAGTTGCTATCCGGTTTATCAGTACGTGGGCTCGGGGGCTAGGAAACCCGTCGGTTTCCTAGGGCCAGCAGGTTTGCTGGTCGGCAGGGTGGAACATCCGAGTTGGCATTAAGGATCCTATAGGATCGGGTGAGGGAAAGGCAAGGCTAAAGGAGCAGGAATCAGGGACAACCTTCAGCTCTAAAGCTCAGGTATTTTTTGGTAAACTATTTCTTTATTGCATAAAATTTAAACGAAAATCTGAAATAGAAGTAAATATCATTTTACAGTTAAGTATAGGACTTAGTGCTCTGCCCGGCAGGAAGAGCACTACATGAACTCTCCGTCAACATAGGGCTGCACCAACCTGCTTTTGATTTGTGTACACCGCATCAAAAACTATGCCACATGCTCAACATTTCCTGGTGGTGCAATTACAACAAATACATCGCCTGCATCAAGATTTTCAAATAATAAATAATAAAAATATATATATGCATGTGCATAGGACTAGAGACTTAAACATTCAATCAAGTATCATGTACCTTGCTTAACCAAATTAGAAACCCGATCATGATCTAGTGAAACCATTGCCTCGTCAGTGTGCATCTCTTTCCACGTCGGAATTGGATGTGGCCCCTTTGGATTAAGAGGGACATATTTCCATTATTTGACATATGCATCATCCACACAATGATCAACCCCCAGTCCATTGGCGTCAATGCAGAACTCACATAAGCATGCAATTAAGAGGGACATATTTCCATTGTTTGACATATGCATCGTCCACACAATGATCAACCCCCAGTCCATTGCCGTCAATGTAGAACTCACATAAGCATGCATACTTCCTTGTTTCAATGGAAAATGTGTCGCCCATGTCTTTACTACGAATTGAATGCAGTTCTCTTGTACCATGTATGGTCTTGCAATATTGTGGCATGGATCTATTCACATCGCCAAGGGAAACATCCTAAAAAACTTGCATCGAATAACAAACATCATATATATATATAATACAAACACATTTATTAAATTCCAATTAAGTTGTTGGTTTTTCCTACCTGCGCATCGACCTTGCTTGTTCATGACCTTGGTGACCCAAGTTTTGTGTGCACCAATCAACTACTTCTGATGATAACTTGAGTTGAGATGCACTATGACTCATTTGGTAACTCCGAAGTGCTCATTTCAAGCATGCACCTGTGCCATCATGTTCACCCTTTTCGTGCCTTGTTTCAAAAAAGCTCCAGGTGTGTCGAATTCTCGTCTCTTTGTGAAGGTGACTCAACTAATAAAATGAGCGTGCCGATTTGAACTTCCCCGCACACCCATCTGACCAAATCCAATGTTCTGTAAATGACACCCCATTCTTTTTGAATGAATCATAAATCAACCCAAAGCAGTGTTGAACAAACAACCTGTCATGCTCATGATCATCACTGACATAAAAATGGTATTCCTTGATCACACCGCATGACTGAGGAGTGCTATCCCTACCATCAATGCTCACCTAAGGATGTCTATACAATACATGTACGAATATGGACACCTAGTCGGGGTGATAATACTCACTTTGTGTCTCTCTCTGAGGAGAAAATGTGTAATTCTCAGCAAAGTATACCACCGATAGGATCGTGCCTGTCTCAAAAACCTCACAAGAATGCTTAAATTCTAAATCTTTCCACCTAGACCTATGGGAGTGTTTAATGTATTTGTAAATTTGACTTTGAAAATTTTCCATGAAGTCTAAAATAGGAATATCATCCTCGAGCAAGTCGATCCTCTTAGATGGAACATGTGAAGAAGATGATGGATTCATGGAGACATACTCATATCTCTTCCACTTAACTATGATATCTAACAATCCAGGGTGTGTTGGATCGATAGGAAACTTCCTATGGAACAATGCCAAATCACCACATTCATGGCATATTCTCCCACCTACACACCTTTTACTGAAAACCCATTTTCAGGATTCCTATTGCCTAGTATCATAGAAATAAAATCTCGCACTGTGTGAGGAGCTGGTTCACCATCCCAATGTTTTTTGTAAATATCCACAAATGTGTCATAGTATAACTGGAATTCAACATGGTATCGACAACAACAAGTGTCCTGAATCGTATTCATCCTAATATACCACGGTTTCAACTTACTAAACATGGTAAATGAGATCTGAGCAGCGGGATTTGATTCTTTGAATTCCTCGAACAAAGCAACTCCTATCATCTCCATAACATGCTTTCAATGCTCCTTATAAATGCCTCTGCCAAAACGTTGTTGCAGGACATGTTTTTGATCTGGTATAGCACGAGAATGGTTGTCCCAATACTCTATCACCTTCTCTCTGATGCCCTCTTCCATCATGTCTTTATATGCTTCTCTGCATATAAGATCCCAACAAGCAACTTTATCGTTTTCATCTATCTTTACCCTGAATTTAGTGTATTTGTGCATTTCTTTTCTTGAAACATGGAGCATCTTTAATGTTGTTGCGACCATTTTATTTCTTGAGGTGCTTCATTCCACAATAGCAATTGTAATTTCCCTACGAGCAGCGCTGATATCAATTTTTCTTGACTTTCCAAATGCAGATAGTGCAGTTGTTACATTTTTTGTTACATTCTCACATGTGCTTTTATTTTTAACATCCTTAAAACCTAACAACTTTGTGGCACATTTCAATTTTTTGTGTTTTATCAATCTATGTAGGATTTGATCTTGTGTAATCACTGATTGTTTTTCAAAGTACAACTTGATTATGTTACTAACATGCTCTCTGATTGTCCGATCAAAGGTCGGGTTCCCGAACTCTTCTTGAGTGGCGTCATCCAACCCTCTTAAACAATTAGCAGCTATTCCAACGTCATTGAAGCTCCCAGTTACTCTTGAGAAATCAGAGAGTGCACGATCCTGTGATGGCTAGCCAAGATCTAGCAATAAACAAATACAAATTCAAAAATAAATTTACAAGCTCAAGAATAAATACAAATAAATGCAAGCTCAAGAATAACATTTTATTTTACTTATCATATTGTCATTGTTAGTTAAAAAACTAGCAAATAAATTATGCAAGCTTGAATAACATTTTATTTAAATGTTTATCATATTGCCATTGTTTGTTAACAAATTAACAAATAAATGCAAACAATGGTGGTTGTGGTAGTAACTGGAGATGAATATCGACCCCGGTTTAAATCGGCTTCCTAATGGTTAAAAGGTAGTCACTCAGCCACCAAGGTTGTCTCAGGCTTGAGTAATGGGGCAGTACCCCTCACTTCACGGCGCAGGTAAAATTACTAACCACTTGGCCACAAACGATAGCTCTTTGGTTTTCCTCACAGGTGGGAATCTAGTCAATCCGGTAGGGGTCGTTGCCCTTTTCGCTTGGCAGGTCCTCTCATTGGCCAGCTACTTCGGGGTTCCTGTGGTACTCCTCATAATGAGTTTTAGGGCAAAGCCCAAGTATTTCCCACAGTTGTTGCAGATGAGACTTATGTCCCAATCTGGATGTTATTAAGTAAATTAGGTTTTAAGTATGATTCCTAGTCATTTTTACAAGATTGCAATGTAATGTAATTGTAATTGTAAAATTGTAATGTAATTGTAATTGTAATGTAATTATCATCATTATCATAATGTAATGTAAAATTGTAATTTGAACACTATGAAAATGTTCATATACATGAATATGAAATTAAAATTGTACATGTAATGTAATTGTAATTGTAATTGTAATTGTAATGTGATTGTAATTGTAATTGTAATGTAATTAGATCATTGTTATCATAATGTAACATGTAAAATTGTAATTTGAACACTATGAAAATGAAATTAAAATTGTACATGATTGTAATGTTTAATGTAATTGTAATTGTAAATTTTGTAAAATTGTAATGTAATTGTAATGGTAATGTGATTGTAATTATAATTGTTTAATGTAATAAGAGATCATCATTATTATTTAATGTAACATGCAAAATTGTAATTTGAACCCTATGAAAATGTTCATATACATGAAATTAAATCAATATTAAAATTGTAATGTAATATAATGATGTAATTATTGTAATGTAATGTAATGTAATGTAATAATGTAATGATTGTAATTTAATGTAATTGTAATTGTAATTGTAAAATTGTAATGTAATTGTAATTGTAATTGTAATGTGATCTTGTAATTGTAATTATCATCATTATCATAGTGTAACATAAAATTGTAATTTGAACACTATGAAAATGTTCATATACATAAATATGAAATTAAAATTGAATATTCAAATCGATGAAAGGAGAGATAAGGCTATAGAAAAGATGAATAAAATAAGTGCAATGTTAAGAGGAGTGAAGATGCAAGTTAACCTATGATGGTGCAATCAACTCCCATTGAGAACAATCTTTGTAATTTTTTACATAAAAATTATATATATGTGAGTCTATATTATCAAAATATAATTCATTTACATGTGAGGCTATATCATCAAATTATAAAATTCATTACAAGTATGTGAGGTTATGTGAGGCTAATGGATATATGCATATTCATTTAGAACTAGAGATATTATGCACTATATAATTATATATATTCATCAATCATTCTTTAATTTCATTGGACAGCTAAAACTATTCATACTATAATACACTTACTTTGTATATATGTAATTTAGTGTAGTGGTTTTAAACATTTTTTCAATTCTTTCACAACACATACCATTATTTCATAGGTGTACATAAATGGTTTTAGAAAGTTGCATATATACATGCACATATACAATGTATATAAGTTTATGAATTAATTACAAAATTACAATTGAAAAATTATAATTAAATTCTAAACAATTTAACATATATATATGAACTACAACACTATGAAATTGAATATATGAATATGCAATATGAAATTATATGAATATATATAATAAAAATTATACAATTTACATACAATTATGAATACATGAGTTCAAACATGCACATACAGTGTATATTTAAGTTTATGAATTAATTACAAAATTACAATTTTTACAAAATTATAATTAAATTCTATACAATTCAACATGTATATATATATATATATAAATTATGAACTATAACACTATGAAATTTACATAAAATTATGAATTCATACACATGCACATACAATGTATATAATTTTATGAATTAATTATAAAATTACAATTAAATTCTAAACAATTTAACATGTATATGTACAAAAATTATGAACTAGAACACTTTGAAATTAAATATATTCATGAATATGCAATTATATGAAAATGTGAATATAAAATTATACATATATATTCATATATGCACATACAATGTACATATAAGTTTATGAATTAATTACAAAATTATAATAAATTTTAAACTTGATTTAACATGTATATATATATATATATTATGAACTAGAGTTCACTATGAAATTAAATATATGAATATGCAATTTATAAAATTATATAAATATGAAATTATACAATTTACATACAATTATGAATACATATGTATGAATTCATGCATGCACATACAATTTATATAAGTTTATGAATTATTTACAAAATTATATTTACATTCTAAACAATTTAACACACACACATATATATATTATGAACTAGAACACTATGAAATTAAATATATTATGCAATATAAAATTATATGAAAATATGAATGAAATTATATGAACTATATCACTAGGAAAAAAAATTATAGTTATGAATATGAAATTGCATAACTTTTAAATTATACCAATATTGTTAGCAATGGCATTTGATTCTCCCATCATAGGTTGATTTGCAACTTCTTCTCCTTTCAAGATTGCTCTTTTTTTCCTCTTTCTTTCTCTATCTTTCTCTCTTATTTCTTCGGTGTTGCTTTGATTCCTAGTAGATATTTTAATTGGGCGCTTTTTGCTTCCCATTTTGATCAAGATCAACTCCAAATTCACACCTACAACAATATATAAACACAATACACAATACACAATGCTAAATTTGCATTAGAACACGAGCATTGTTTCAAATAGGTTAGCCAATTGAGAATGATAAAATTAGTAAGATGTTTATGTTTTATGTTTATATAGAATTTATTTAGGAATTCAGGTGGGAAATGATGTTAGGGAGGTAGTTGAAATGACATTAATGCACTTCATTCCCGACCACTTTTGTATGAATTTTTAACAAAAATGAGACCTCGATCGAGCTTTTTATAATTTACTCGATCGAGGGTTTATTAAACCCTCGATCGAGATTTGGTTCAAACCTAGAATGAGGTATTTTAAAACCTCGATCGAGCTCTAGAGCTCGATTGAGTGCTTGAAAAACAGGGATTTATCCCTCTTACAAGAAAATCAATGTTTCTTTGTGTCTTCTAGAGGAGTAAACGCTGCCATTCATGGCACACAACTGAGCAGAGTTCATACCAATAGATTCATCACTGAATCCTCTATCCATTGAGTTATCATGCATGCATTTTGGAATTCATATGGTTTTTTTTAAACTAGTTCTAAAACTTACACTTAGAAAACCTGGCAACAACTTCGAAGCAGCTCAAAGAAAAATCCGCAAGGTAAAAAATACACATCCAAAAATTTCAGAAAAATACGCAGCCCACACATCGGCGCGTTGTCTTCAAAAGGGTATCTTTGGTTTTTCAATTTTTTAAAATAGTGAAAAAAAAGCTGGGATGGACACACGTGTAAAAAATGATGCTGAAATTAGATGTGGTCACTTTCGAAAAATAATAAATAATTGTATGTTCCAAAATAAATTAACAAAAAAATATACACACCACAATGCATTTTGTGTAGATCATGCTCGTATATATATATTTTTTAAATTATTAATGTAAGATTGAATTATTGGGGTTGGACACGAGCCACTTATTAACTTCTTCAAATTTTTAAGGTCACATAGTTCATTTAATGCAAAATTTCATACATTAAATGACATCGTAATATTTTAAAAAAAATATCATTGGGAAGGAAACATAATATTCTACAATTTGTTTTTTTACTGCAAGTCGAAATTCACTTGGCATATATGCGTTTTGATGGCTTCTATCTAGTACATGAGTAAAAAATCAGGTTTTCATAGCCAAATTTGGCCAAAAAGTGTTACCCACCTTCATGGAATCACCCATTGCGGGCTTGGAACGCTTCGAGATTCCTAAGGTTAGGTGGTGCGTTATTGTTAGGCTTTCATTTTCAGAATTAGATAGATATGATTCTCAATAACCTAAACCCTTGATTATTTATGCTATGTAAGATGTATGGATTATACAATCTTGTTAAATGTATGATAAATACTTTAAATGTTGTTTAATTCTTAATAGGATATTTACAGTGATGGAAAATAATCTAATTAGGAAGAAGTATTATCTTTAATATTTTTATCATTTTCGTTACTATTGTTATAATTGTTATCATTATTACTGTTCTAACTTGTCTTCGGGAGGACTTTGTTGAATCCTTGTCTATAATTGAACGTGCAATGATGGCGATGTTGGAAAAACTGGAAATCTACTTTGAAATGTTGGAGCTGCAAGTATCAAGGATTGCAATGGAGAAAGGTTCAAGAATTGCAATATCGGGGTCATCAACTCAGAACCGCGGTTGTCAAGGAAAGTAAAATCAGATCTTCCTCTGAGCTTTTGAATTTGTAATTTTTTTTTAATATCTGTATAATGATAGCACTTTAGAACTAGCATTTCTAAGCCAGCGGCTCAAGTAATCATATTATGGTAGCAAGCTAAGTACCCGTTATGTCCTCTAGTATCTGTCTTCAGTCAGCAATTTTGGAATATTGTAGACTTCTTTACAGTTGTTATACCACTTGTCGTTTAATATAAAATATATTTGTTCTTGTAAAAAAAAACATATATTAACATTATTATGAAATAGTCAATGAAAATGACTATGACAATGACGATGCCAATGAACTTGATGAATATTCCCAATTCTTAAAATGCATATTTTAGTAAACTTGCTTAAAATTGTGCATCAATAATAACCAATTTGTAGAATCTAACTTGTATTTCTTCTAAATATCTAAATAATATCTTGTTGTGTAAAAATGAAAACTTTGTAAAATGTTGTTTGGATATTATATAGTTTGTTGTGTAAAAAAGAAAGCTTTGTAAAATGATGTTAATATATGATATAGTTTGATGTGTAAAAATGAAAACTTTTGGATATTATATAGTTTGTTATGTAAAAATGAAAACTTTGTAAAATGTTGTTTGGATATTACATAAAAAAAATTAATATAAGAAATTTTATTCTATTATATTTTAATATTTTTAATAAATAATATATAAACTTATATTTTATATTAGTTAAATACACAAGTTTCTTTCAAATAAAGTTGGATTAACAATACATTGAAAAATACTACAAAAAATTTCCATAAATCTATACACAAGATTAAGTATATTAGATAGTGTCATCATAATTGTTTTCCCCAGCATATTTGTAACCAAATCCCAAATCTAATAATTATTTTAAGAAGTTGTTTATTATCGCATGTGCAATAATAAACCAATCTATGCTTCAATATAATTATAGAGAAGTATTTTAGAGAGATATATGGTTATAGGATGTAATATATATTTATGGATATAACTCATTGTAGACAACAATCCTGTCAATGGCAGAAGAAAACTTCCTTAATATCACTACAGAAAAGTAATCTAGATAAAAAATTGAGCAACTGAAGAAGATTGATGAATATATGATGCAGGTGGGAACCCCAAATCACCATATCCCAACCTCTTTTCCAAGAATAGTTTTCCCTACATCTAGAAAACCCTCTAAATATGGAAACTTTTCCAAATATTCCTCCTTCCGTAGCTCTATTTCACAAATCCTGTCCTGCACACTCTATTCCGCAATTTAACTCCTTTCGTAGTTTTCTTTCCACAGCTGCCTTTTCGCAAACTTTCTTCCACAACCCCAATATTTCCACAGTCCAATATTATGTAGTTGAAAGTCTTGAGTCCTCTTCGAGTATCTCATAACTCTCTTTCTAGCTCATCGATGTTTGTCACAAGTTTTTTGCATGAACCTAAAAATGAGGGCCAATTGGAAATGAAATTCTAGGTCTAGTAGTGGTGAGGTAGATAAGGCTCCCCATGTGTTGTTTCTATTTGGTTGCATCCTCAAATTCAGTTCCTTATTTCGATGTGATCTTCAAATTTTGTTCCATTGGAGTAGAGAGAGGGTTACACTATCACATGTCAAACCTATTCAACAACTCTCCAATGTACTTATTTTGTACATGAATATATACTTTGAATTTTAAGTCACTTTCATATGAAACGTCCATATATTCTATATCACCTCATTTTGAATGATCTAATCACCTCCATCTTCTTGTCGAAATTTTGGTTCATGTCTTTCCAACATCTTCAGGATGAACACTTTCAAGTGTGTTCTTTACCCACTTTGGCAGTTTATGTGAGTGTTTAGGTTGCTTAGCTAGTGGTACTTCATTCTCTTCAAGATTCAATATTATAATCCTCTCAATCACATCATCCAATTGAGCCTCATGTTCTTGTGAAGTGGAAGGAACATATTCATGAGGGGGAGACAATGATGCAAAAGGATATTCCAAATATTGATCCAAGATAGGGATCCCCCTTTTAAGATGCAGAATATTATTATCAAATTCATGATATGTCTTTACATGGGTAAATGTATCCAAACAATCAAGCTAGATCTCTACAAATTTTTCATTTTTATTCATTTCAAGAAAAATCACAACTGTTGAAAGAATAAACATTTTATTTACCTCACGATAAAGACAATATTCCTTGGTGGCGTTTGACTACTCAAAGAAGAACGTTTCATAGGAATTACACCATCCATAGGTTCTTTTGGTTAGGAACATTGTTCATATAACAAATGATTCCATTATATGTTAGCATGTGAGTGTTGCAATGAGGTACTGCATGAGGTACAACACATAATTATTTTGGTGATTAAAAAATAATGAAATAACATAAAATAGATATCCTTGAGTACAAAAACTAACAAACTCATTAGATTTGAACTCACCTTCATTATCCATCCAAAGATCCTCAACATGACTTCACCATATTCTTTATTTCATTATAGTTGACATAAAGACTTTGAACTCAACAAAACCATGCAATTGATTGTTTACGAGAAAATAAGGGCACACGTATAAAAACAATTTGCAAACAATAGATAATTTTAAATTTAGTTGTCACTAGTGTTTCCTTGAAAGGATGATGCATATAATAATCACTATGAAGATCTAGAATGCTGCAACAACCTTCTAAATTTTGAATTTAGTTGTCACTAGTGTTTCTTTTTCGCAACAACCTTTCTGCTAGCTTACTTCCACAACCCCAATATTTCCGTAGTCCAATCTTTCTGCAAATAAACGTTTCCACAAACTTCATGTCCACAATTGTGGATTGCGGATTTTGGGTCAGTATTCTGAAACATTTCTTACGCAATTTATTTTTCCCGCCGCTTTAACAAGCTCTTACCTTGGCCTTGCAGAACCCAATATCAATCGTTGATCTCTTGTGGATTCTTCCCTATACATCGATCTGTGATCAATGTGGGACTTTGATTTACTTTGCAGAGCTCTTATCTCCCACACATGTTCTCTTTGTAAATTCTTTCCCTATTGTCGATCTTAACCGTTTGTGCTCACTCCTTCTCAGATTGTTGAATTTATGATTAGATCTCAAGAAACTTTCTATTGTGGAATCAGTCCCATGCGTTGATCCGCTTCTACAGTAATCTCAGCCAGCCATCCATACCTACACATACGTTGTAAACACACAATCATCTGTAGAGACGATGAAATTCCTCTAACTATCCGAATTCACATTTGATTGATCAGAGAATCAATCAATCAACATCATTCTCGACTTTTTTCTATTCCCAACCACGAATATCCACAACTATAATTCACATATAAATTACGTTCATTCACATATAACACCTAAATCCATTCACATATGGAGATACAAAGAGAATTTCCCTTCCATTGATCATTTAACAGAATTCCTACCATTTCCATAGAGACACACACAACTGTCTTTTCCCATTCAAACATAAGAACCCTATATATTTACAATTTTTTACATAACCTATGTTCTAATCCCCGTAAGTCTAATACTAACACAATCATCTATCTTGGCATGATTTCCTCTTGATTTTCTACACACTTATGCCTCGTAGACTCACATACATATATACAATTTGTTTCGACGAACCAAATCTGGTTCATATCCAATAAACCTTCACCAATCTGCTAACTAATTCTAAAAGGCAAGAATACTAAAATAGGAAGTTGAGCAAATATGTTGGCCTAGTACATTTGGTTTCTCCATCAAAAATGGGTGAACGAGTGAAGGTGCTTAAGTCATTCAACCAACTAGATGCAAGACAATGCAGGTTACAAACTTTCCGTCCTTGAATGATGTATGAACTGTTTAGGAAATACATGCTCCAACTACAGAAAATGGGAACAAGTTAGTCATGCACATATATATATTAATGGTATTTAAAACTATTGGAAGAACATAACAAGTTGAGAGAATGGAAACCTAATAAACTATTTTAGCTCAA
The DNA here is from genome assembly GCA_001517045.1 of Pseudotsuga menziesii. Lineage (NCBI taxonomy): Eukaryota > Viridiplantae > Streptophyta > Pinopsida > Pinales > Pinaceae > Pseudotsuga > Pseudotsuga menziesii. Next base: position 57,904 of record LPNX010900229.1, on the reverse strand, counting down.
GTATCCATCCTAAGTCACATGTTGTCCACAAATATACCACATCTAGGTAAAACAAGTTAAAATTGCAGTATCAGTGAGTTAAGGATGATAACATAACTTAATCCGAACAAAATATTTTCTAATATCAACTACTTTAAAGTAATTTACCTTGAGAAGAGATTATATGTTCAAGTCTGGAATTAACTGGAAGGTTGGAACCTCTAAATTGGTTGGTATGTATAGATTATTAGAAAAAGTACCTACATCATATTTTAAACATGTTTGATGTTATTTAACCACTATATAAGATGATCAATCCACATATAATGTGGGACAATCATGAATTCTTTTAGGAACCACTGTTTTACCTCCATTTTGAAGCATAAAGTTTCCCTCGACAAT
>LPNX010900229.1:44201-56101 GCA_001517045.1 Pseudotsuga menziesii | reverse complement strand
TATATATTGTATTTCATGTAAGAAAATAGTGACTATCAAATTTAAATACCACTATTATGTAGAACAGAATGTTGCACGTCACGTTCATGCTCCCGATCTCTTTGTTATCGAGAAGTTGATGCCAACTGTTCATTCATGCTTCTTTTCTTTGCATGGATTCGTCCAAACTTTTCAAACCGTGGTTTATCTTTCCTTGATTTTAAATCACGACCACATTTCTTCTTGTTATTGATTGGACTCAAAAAACTATGTCGTCTCTTGGTAGTGATCTTGGATGGAGTTATAGTACTAAAAAACATTTTATTGAACTCTTGGTGTGCATTGTCTACTGGGTTCCTCAGTGCATATGCCTGCTCTAAAATAGTAGTCACTATGGATGATAAACCCCTCAATTCTTCATGAAATAATGAAATAACAAATTTCATTTCATCATCCTCAAGTAAGGCACTATCTGATGTTACAATGGATGATTCAACGTGATGTGAGAAATTATCTATATCATCAGTTTTTGTTTCAATGTGACAATCGATACTGGGAGGAGAATTAAAGCATAATGGAAGCTCTGTTTCAATTTCTACGCTCCTTACAGGTGTTTCATTTAAATCATCTAAAATTATAGGCCTTTTGGCAATAGAATTAGAGACATTTGACAATGTATTATCTCTTAAAACAATGTTACTCACTAGCATCTCAAATTTCAACACATATTTACAAATATTTCCATTTAGGGCCCAATTACAATTACAGAAGTGTAGAGTTGACCCTTTATAGATGACATTATACCAAGTGTCATGACTATCTTCATTTTGGCTACAAACCCGATATTCATTGTTACTTTAATCAACAAACACACAATCTTCATTTGGAATTTGGTTTTCTCTGCACTTAGAAGCATTCAATTGTTTCTCATATTTTCTAGGTCCAAAAACCCAACCTCTTTTAAACCTTGCATATGGATGTAATATTGTTCAACCATAGTCAACAACACATAAACCATCCAATCAACTCGTCTATGGCATGCATTTTTCTTCTTGCATAGGTACCTTTGTTTTATATACCCATGGTAAGATTCAATTGCATTATTTGTGTCTTGATTGGAATGTGGAAAACTTCTATATGATTTTTCCGTCATATCTGGAAAAAAAATATACATTAGATATGAATTAATAACTAAAATTATGACATTGTAGGATATAGTCATAAAAATCAACTTCAAACAAACTTACATATTTTATTGTTGGTTAAACAAGTGGTTCTAAAATACTCTAGAAACCTCTTATGTTCACCGAATTCATCTGAGAAACCTTACAACTGCATGTTGTACAGATCCATCATCTTGACATGAGTGCATAATTTCTCTTAAGGCACAAAAGATGGAGATTTTGTTTTCCCTTCCTTTGGCTTTATTTCCAACATTCTCCAATCATGCTCGACGGACATGCCATACACATGATAATATCGTGCAATTGGTGCAAGTCTTGAAATAATGTAACATTAAAATATGGTATATGTAAACATCAAGCTGGCATATCTCTTTGAAAAAATTAACATGCCACCTTAATGCCCCAATTTCAGTTGCAGCATCATCTGTGATGAAAGCTTGGAAATGCCAATCGGGACGCTTTTTATTCCGATTGCAAATAATGACAAGATCCATCTACAAATATCATTTGTAGTATTACATGATGAAATCACCCAAGCTATTGGAATCCCATTACGATGTTTGTCAAAAACCATTGAAATGTAGAGTTGATACTACATTGTAACAAACAATACATGAACATAAGTATATATAATACAGGCAATGAAAAGAATATCATTTATGAGATATATGTACTGACCCCATACTTGTTTGTGTTGAAGGTGGAGTCCATTGATATGATAGTGTTGTGTGAGTGTTTAACCATCATCGACCACATCCACCTTGTTCGTATGCCTATGATAAAGGGATGTTTTGAACAACATCATGTTTTTGGAAGAAGAAAAAAGCTTTCGAGGCACTCATTGAACCAACATTCCACACTCTTTGGATCACTTTCATCCTTCACATATTCTCGCCTTTTCATATCATTGTAAATGTTTAAGATATATTGTCTTGTCATAAATTCATCTTGAGATACCTCTATGAACAACTCACCAGACCTATGCTTCACATCAGAGATGACCTAGTCCCAAATCATTGAAACATTAAAACCCTTCTGAATAAAATATTGGACACTAGCTCGTATATCCTCAGTTAAATTTGGTGCATAATTGAACTTTTGAAGCCTGCCTACTGCATCATTTCCATGACAGGAAACATTGTGTTTATCAACATGCCTACATGTGGTATATATTATAACAACGTCATTTGTTCTAAGATAAATCTGTCGCACAATGAAGTGACATTGGAAACCAACTTTAATACTTTCACATGGAAGATGTTTTTTATTTGGTTGTTCTACCGCACTCATAGCAATAGTATGTGCACATTGCGGACCATATGCACACTAATAAGTATATATAAAGAATTTACAACAAATTAGATAAAATCATTATGCATATTTGACATATTGAACTTTAAATCAAAATCTTATACACATATTGGAAAAAATGTATAGAGACTCACATAGCAAACTCTAGATGTGTCCCAAAGTTAGCCTCTCTGATATCCTCCTCTTTTATACTTCTTCTAGTTTTAACAACAAATTGAGTAGGTGCACCTTTTCTTGATTGCTCCCCACTTATAAAGTCCTCAAGTCAACAATATGGAATAACTGCGACTTGGTCCCCCCAAACATTTGTCCATGTCAAGTCTTCTACTGAAAATTCCATCATATCCTCTAGGTCTTCGACATCCAAATCATTGAAGTCTCCCACTTGTCCATTCTTCAAATCCCTATACAAACAACATTGAAAATATTTTGGTGTAGCCATTCTTAAATCCAGAGCTAGCAAAGTTATCAACCATGAAAGGGATCAAATCCTTTGAGTTGTAGACATGTTTTCAATGTTTGCAATGTAAAAAATATTTACACAAATGATAAGCCAATGATGAGCCAATGATAAAATATTGACACTCTTAGGGGGGATTCTCAATGATATAGACACTGATATACAACCATTCAAAGATCCACAAAGCCCACAATAGACGAAAACCATGACAAGAAAGAGAAGAACAAAACCGTATGCTTCTTATTCAAAGTGTGATTACAAATTATTAGAATTGGATATTTCGCTTCATTAAAACATGAGTTTACAGTAACATCAAAACACCAAGCTCCAAGGACAACCACCATAAAGCTCTAACACCAATTATAGCTTTCCTTAAATAGCTTTGCAAATCGATCAAATTGAATAAAACAAGATATACATGCGGCAATGAAATACCTATAAGGTTGATGCTAGAGTATTGTGGGTTGTCCTGCACACAATTCTTTGAGGAAACTCGGACTAGTTGGAGGCAGACGGAAGACCTCGACCAAGGGACTGGGTGACGAGCAAATGGAGAGTGAACATGGGCGATGCCAGAGATTACCGTCAATATTCCAAAATCTGCATTGATGGAGGTAGATGGGCGCCAAGTTGATGGCCAATTTGGAGATGGGGCATGCATGGGAGGGGATCGTTGCGCACAAAACAGAATGGGAGCAGGGATAATTTTAGGGGCGAAATTTATCCCATAGGCTATTTTTCCATTTTTATCTCCAAAAAATGATTCGCCATTTTGCATTTTTTGAAGCCCTGTTTCGCCCAATTTTGATGGGGTACAAAATTTTCACCCTAAAAATCGCCAAATTATTGTATAAATGATATAAAATCCTTGGAAATTAAAATATTTTTTAAAAATATCGCCAAACATTTTATAGTTGGCATTTTAAGAATTGGTAAGATTCCCCAACATTTATACACTTTTAAATAAGTACGGTTCCTTAAAATCATCATTGAACGAGAGAATGGGAGTGGGACCCATCGGGTGACGGAACGAAGAAGGGTGCTGTTGGTGGGATCCATCCCCCCAATCAGAGACTTGTGGGATGTTCGTCAAGCTAGGTATGGTGCATGCCTCATCCAACATGGATGCTCCCCGATGGGGTATGGCACATGGAGTCCAAGTTGGCATGCCCGATGGGGTATGGTGCATGAGCGCCAATTTTGCATGCCCGATGGGTAGGATGCATGGGCTCCAAGTTCGCATACCCATTGGGGCATGGTGTGTGGTCTATGGTGTATGGGGTAAGCTCTCGTATGGGTTGGGGCGTGGCGTAGGAGCCGTATGGTGTATGGCATGGTGGGACGCCTGGCATGGTGTATGGTGTATGGGCGTGTATGGCAGTGTGTATGGGGTAATCCCCCGTACGGGTAGCCTTAAGGCTCTGCCACAGGTTGGATATTGATCACCCCTTTGTGACAACATGTGGTCCTTTTCCAATTGAGTGGTTTTCTGCGACCTCTCTCCAACTAAAAACAATCTCTACTCAACAGCGAACATAATTCTTATCTCCGCATTTAATCAAATCACAATCTGTCATGCAAACATATGGAAAGCCTAGCAAAAAAATCATAATGAATGAATTCCATAAATTCTATGATTTATCTATGGTGAAAATTGCAAAAGTGTAAATGAACCCTACAATATGAAAGAATAGAAAGAACCAAATAAACCAAAGAATACAAGATTCAACTTAGCTGTTAAGGCAAGTTATTTTTGTGGAGACAGAATAGTGGTTAAATTATGTTTGTTTAACCTCAAGGCTTATCTAGGATGGTTTAAAACTTGTTTCTACTGTTCATGGGCATGGCAAAAAAACTGTATATGTTTATAATTAAAAATTCCATCCTAAGGTTATATTTTGTTTTCAGTTTGAGATATTTGTTAATGCTAATTGGGAAGAAATGATGTCCTGTTAGTTTGTTGTTAGTCTATTGATGTATATTTTGACAATGGCTTTCCAACTATTTCATTAAAAAAAACCTCTTAGCTATGAACATTCAGAGATTTTTTTGAGATCTATCGTATAAGTAAAAGTAGATTTTGACAATGGCTTTTCAACTATTTTGATTAAAGAAACCTCATAGCTATGAACATTCAGATATTTTCTTGAGATCCGTCGTATAAGTAAAGTTTGGACTTTTGTAGGCTCCAATGCAAGATAATCTGCAAGTGGTTAATTTAGTTTCTCTTTCTCTTCTCCATTGGAAGAATATTTCTTTGCTATCCAAGTATGGTTTGTTTTTATTATTATTATTGGAGATGAAAAAAGAGATTATTTTACCTATCTTACAACTAAAGTTTGAACTTTTAGAGGTTCCAATGCAAAATAATCTCTAAGCGGTAAATCTAATTTCCCTTCTAGATTTGAAGAATGTTATTTTTCTTTGCTATTCAAGCATGGTTAGTTTTTTTTTAAAAGCAAATTTGTGTACTTTAAATTAAAGAGATGTCTTACAACTAAAGTTTGAACTTTTAGAGGTTCCAATGCAAAATAATTTATAAGTGGTAAATCTAAGTTGCCTTGTAGATTTGAAGAATGTTATTTTTCTTTGTTATTCAAGTATGGTTAGTTTTTTTTTAAGCAAATTTGTGTACTTAAAATTAAAGAGATGTTTTGAAAATGAAATATAAATAAATGCAATTAAGGATTATTTCTAATTATATTCATAGTTATTTATATTTTACAATTTGGGTTAGACAAGAAAGAGCTCTTTTCCAAATTACTAAGACAAGTGTAATATCAAAACTTATAAAAATATAGAATTTTTTTTATCAAAACTTATAAAAATATAGAAAAAATAGAAATATCATCTCTTTTTAGAATTGTTTTCTACATGCTATCAACTTTAATATTTTTCATTAAAAAACCTCTTACAAATGTATATATTTTTCATTAAAAAACTTCTTACAAATATTTAAAGAAAAGAGAAGATAAATAAGTATTTTATCACACTTATTATTTCAGTCACTTTTGCACAATTTTATGCTAGCACCTTCTTGACACTGTTAAGCAATAAATGCAAATGAAGGGATCATCATACATGTATTTGGTGAGTAGCAACACTCGTACACATAGTACTCTTGCAACATAGTACTCTTGCACCTGCTCAGACCCTTTTGAGCAATACAGACTTCTTGTTGTTTCTCACGAAGGTTTCATGTCGGTTTCCATGAATGGCCATTTTTTATAACCTTACTTACTGAACAGGTTCCCTCCACTCCTCGAGGGATAGAACCATTTGAATCTACAATGTTAACATTGACCATTTTTAATAACATTTGAATCTACATTGTTTAGCGATGTATGTATGGGAGAATGGCCATTTTTATTAACATTTGAATCTACATTGTTTAGCGATGTATATGTGGGATGGATATTAGAAAGTATTAAAGAGTGACTTGTAAATTGTTCAGAGATGTAGGTATGGAATGGATATAAAAATGTATAAAAAAAAAATTTTAAGTGATTTGTTAAAAAGTTATGACTTAAATTATTTAAGGATTAAAAATTATAATACTATAGGGCAATTACATATGTGTTGTGTTACCGGTTGAAATGGCAGGTCTTGCCAACGGTAAATATGTGTTAGTCACTTGCTACTTTGGAAGTCCAAACCTCCTAGGGGAGCCCTATGTAACTCTACAATAGAGTTGTGAATGATGAGTGCCTAATGAAATCTTAAGACTGAATGATATGCCTTAAAGGATCATTTAAGTGTTTCTATTTAGACTATAACCATGCTATTATCTAACAAATAAAAACCAAATGTCATACAATGACTTTCAATTCCAAACTAAAAATGTGTTATCATTATCAAATGTACATGGATTGAAGTCCAATTTGAAATTTATATTAACATTATGGATTCAAATAATAATTAATATGCAAATAAAAGAATATCTAAATAATTAATAACAAATAACAATAATTCGTCCGTGGGGGGCAGAGCAAGTGGTAAAGTGGAATTGTTTGTAAATGAAAGATCTTGTGTTCAAATCCCCCCAAATTTACCTATACGCCATGGTTAAGAATGAAAGATCTCGTGTTCAAATTACCCCCAAATTTACCTGTACACCATGGTTAGGGCCCTATCCCCTAATCAAAAAACAAATAATAATTAATATGCAAATAAAAGAATATCTAAATAATTAATATCAAATAACAATAGATAACCGATATTAAAAGGTAAAAAGGTAAATAACATGTAAAATATCAAAACAAAATAATTATAAACAAAGCAATAAATAAAAAAAACTAAATTAATAAACTATATAACAAAATGATATGCAAATAATAAGATAATAAACATTAACAAAACATGAAAATTAATTAACATTCACAATGGTATGAGAAGTAATTATTAAATTAAATATTATTGAAATAAAACATGCAAACTATTCACCATATTCAATGGCACACAAAATATATCAGCCTTTCATATGTGCCATAAACATTCATTCCTTTAGACCTAGACCTCTATCTATCTAATCCTGGTGGAGGGTGCAACAGCCAGGAAGAAGGATGGTTTGCGAAAAGCGCCGGTTGAAGGCTGCGCAAAAGCTGGTTGCATGCAGTTGGCGGCGCGAGGGAGGAATGACAGGGAGAGATGGTGAAGGTTGCAAATGGAGGACGTTGCGGGTGACCGGCGGGTGGTGGATGCAGCTTTGCACTAGCGAGGAGGGGAGATAGCAGCGTGAATTTTGCCGAAGGAGGATCGGGAAAAGGATAGTCAGCAGGCCGTGGGTGGAGGATGGCTGCGAGCGGAGGAGGAGAGGCGCGCTGCGAGGGGAAGGAGGCAACAGCTAGCTGCTAGGAGAATGAGGGGAGATGGCGAGGTAGATAGCGAAGGTTGGCAGCGAGGGAAAGGTGGCTAGATGCGGGATCGAGGCTATTTGCAGGCTGGAAGGAGATGACAGGGAGATTTAGGAGACAGCCGCAAAAGGAGCCCCGTGGAGCACTAGCCCGAACTGACCTAGGCTAACCCTAAATTATCCTGACCTAAAAATAAGAAGTGTAACTTGAGACTAACTACTAACCTGAAACTAAGCTATCATACGACTAAACTAACACTAAATCAAACCTAAGAACTAATCGTACATGAAGAAAGGTGAAAACCCTGGAAAACCCTAGCACAAGTTTTACCTAGTCTAAGGTTTTCTAGTGAAGGAGGATCCTAGGTTAAACAACTAGCCAAAAAATACTAAGGCAAAACCCCAGGACACTCTCACAAGGGGACCTATGGTCGTTTGCTAAGGTGAGAAGACAAACGTAAAGGCCTGTCCTAAGGCAAAGTGCAACGGTAAGGTAGCCACTAAGACTTCAAACATACACATCCACCAACATCCAACAAAAATGTAAGAAGCTTGACCTCCTTGTGCTTGTGTTCATTCCACAAATGGAAGCATCACCAAAAGCAGAGATTCACCAAAGAATTACCAGAAAAATAGCTTGCATTAACCAAAAAACTTCCTCACTAGGAGCACATCCATAAAGAGAAAACCCTAAGTAGGGTAAAACAAGTGCATAGTGTATTATCCCATCAATTCTGATTTAAAGTGAAAGTGAGGAGATCTATTTATATGATCTCACACTCACTTGTCTAGGCTTACATGCCTTAAAACACTTAAATTTATAATTATTTAATATCAAGTTAAATTTAAAAGAAAATAATAATAATAAAATATAAATTATGGTAGGCTACCTGATGGTATTTGCATCCCCAAGTGCCAAAACATGCTCAAATGAGTGAATCGCTCTGAACGAAAAGCCGCAACGGGCTAGAGGGAGTGCATTATGCCCCATCTAACCCCTAGAAGACTGTAAAATCCCTCAACGCTCTCCTCAAAGCATGGAAATAACCTGGCATGGAGGATTCCTTCATCTGAGGAAGGAAGGCCAGGGAGAGAAAGGACCCACTGACTGAAGGGTCGGGAGGGTGCATGAAGTGGCCATAACTAAAGACTAGTGTCTTATATCTGAAGTGGAGGCCACCAGAGCGTGCAAGAAGGAAATGGAGCCATGAGACCCAGTGGTCAACGGGGAGTCGGTAGTGCCATTAAGCCATAGTACCCTTAAAGGAGGACCAAAGGGTCCAACCATGACTGCCATCGCTCAATAACATCCCTCTTGGTTGAAAAATTAGCCCTCTCTCCTTGGGGTGTACAAGTGCAGCGTAGCATGTTGTATAGATTATATTTAAGTTAAAAATTATACATAATATTTTATGTTTATGTAAAAGGTTGTAAGTATATTATATAATATATTGTATTAATAATAACAATATTTAATAAGCATAATAGAACATAAATAAACTATATGTTATTTGTGGGTTTGAAAGATTAAGTTTGTAAATTGTTTATTAAGTTGTTGGTGCTTATAGTTGTAAAGGATGAATGTAATAATAATAATTTCAGTTTGCAGATTTCTGCGGTGAGTTAAGTTGATGTAATAATAATAATTTCAGTTTCGATTTCTGCGGTGAGTTCAGTTCTTACTTGTCGATTCTATTGACAGTTACTTCAACCTCTTGTTGGTAACTTCGCTTCGACCACTAGTCGGTTACTTCACTTTGACCACTAGTCGGCTGACCTCTTCGACCACAAGTCGGTTACTTCACTTCAACCACTAATCGGATGACCTCTTCGACCACTAGTCAGTTACTTCACTTCGACCACTAGTCAATATACTTAACCAACCTTGTCGGTTCATTTACTTTGGTCTGGTTTTAGTTGAAATATACAAAGTATGTTTCTTAGTCTAAAAGACTTAATAAATTACAAATACTTTTCACCTGTGAGTAAGATGAAGTAAAAATCAACACATTAACAATTCAACATAACTTATAAAAACATATACCCAAATATGTAGGAAGACTTGAGTCGACCACTGTGTTGTAAAACCTAGAACTTTCATGAAGTGAGAAATTTATGGATTCTTGTTCTTTCACTCAAATGTAAATGTAAAAACATTTACACAAGTGTCGATCCAAACTTGTCGACTCATCGACTGATCCTTTTATAGAGCTTCGGCTCTTTGACAAAATCACATACACAAAAGCTTGAGCTTCAACTTCTCTTTCTCTCTTTTCTCACCCAAAGTTCTCTCTACTGTCTATATTGTGTCTAACCTGATTTACAATCTTCTTCTTCTATTTATAGGAAACCTGAAAATTACTTCTACATGAATCGGCTAACTCACCATTAAAGACTGTAATAACTATCTACCTAACAACTTAGCTTCAGAAATTAATTCGACTGGTTTACATTACAGAATCGTGGACTCTTCCCTCTTTTTCAACTGACCGACAAGATCTGGATTAACAGAGTCAGCTGAGATCAGATACGGATCTACGAATAATTACTTTTTCCAACAATATTTTAATGTTGAGAACCTAAGGCAAAATACATCAACCGGTGATTCGAATCTGTAGTGTTCAGATTTAGTTGGAGATTACACTGGAAAATTTATGTATGTGGAATAATTTCTAGAAATGAACACGAGTCTACTAGAGAGGCATGGATAAATTCTTAGAGTTTGATTTCAAAGGGACATGATCATATTTTATCATTTGTGGTAAGACCAACATTAGCTTGATAAAAAAAATAAAGGCAAACCTCGAAGGAAATCGGCCTTTGGGGTTACAATGCTCGAATCCTTCAATAAAGTGGAAGTTGCTCTTTTGATAGATGGTACTGAGTGTGTGGAACGAACCAATGTGTGATTATTCAAAAGTTGTGTTAAATTCATAGGTATGACAATGTGATGTGACCAGTTTGGATTCGTTGTGGATGGTAACAATTTTAGGTGTTTGTTAAAGGAGCTGTCTAACTAGGGGACGATTTTGATTTTAGGGTTTACTTTATGTTGTAATTCAATGGATTTAACCCACAAAATTTTTAATTTTCGTTGTTTGTTGGGCAATTTTAAGCTCAAAAATGAAATCATAACTAAAATCCCCCAACAACTACACTATGTAAGATCTACCCCAACACCTACACTATATAAGATCTAGTAGTGTTTTTTCGCGTTTTGAAAATTCCATGAAGATTCATGGCCAGAAACTGGCAAAAACCAGCCTGAAACAAAGAAAATTGTCCCTGTTTAGGCAACTCGTTAGTTAAAAATATAGGATGAGTGTGTTGGAATTCATGATTGATTTCTAAAATACATGGAGGCATAGTATTGACTCTGTAGAAATCTAGAGAATACATTGTGTTGTCACCAAATCTGCTCAAGCAAAATTGTTTATCCTCAGTTCTTGCTGCAAGAGTGCATTAGCCTTTTCTCCAAGGTTATGAGCATTCTGGTCATCCAGTATTTTGGACAGCTGCCTTCGCATGCAAAATTATGAATCTCAGAGAGATGGGAGCGCACCATCAAATTCCAATCAATGATATCATATTATTCTTTATTATGCAATCTCCAGAAAAGAGGGAACGCACTCAACCTAGCATCATTCATATTGAATCTCTACTTTATTTCAATGCCATTTCTCTGAGAACAGTTGCTGCAAACTCACAGTCAAAGGGGTGCAGTTCAACAATCTCATATATTCTATTTTTATGGCTAAATTTGAAAAATCATGGACTTTGTCATTTGATGGAAAGTTTGAGCTCTTGACCAAACAAAGTGTGCTCTGAACATTTGCGCAGAGGGAGTTTATCATTGTTGATTTCTTTGCATCTTGCCATGTTGGATATTATGGATATATCATTCTATTGTTGAGGCAATCGTTTGGACTCGTGAAGTCTACTACACAGATTCGATTTTCATCCAAGTACATGAAACAAGTGTACCTTTGCAAGCGAATTTTAAACAAAATTTCCAATTTCTTAGTTCCATTGGTTATCACAATCTCCCTTTTTTATTCAATTAGTGTGGTTTGCAGCTGGCACAACATATTTCATATTCAGACATGGTGTGTGG
>LPNX010900229.1:2019-43883 GCA_001517045.1 Pseudotsuga menziesii | reverse complement strand
GGTAAGGGGGGGGGGGGGGGTCCAGCCGAGAGGGCTGAGGATGTATTGGAAGTTAGACTGTTGTATGCATTTTGTATATATTAATATGAAATGACTGATTTGAAATGATTATGATCATTTGAGCCTATTTTGCTCATGATTTTATCTTGTGTTTGGTCTTATCAATCCATTGCAAGATTCTTATGATTAATATGGAATTATCTGTAAATGCTCAATTGTAGAATTTGGTTCAGTCCTTTATAAATTCATGCCCGTAGTCTTGCCTATTATTGTATTTTACAGTGATACATTTCCTACTGTTTGATCTTTAAACCTAGCCTGATCTTTGTACTGTTATACCTCCATCACTCTATCAACTCAGTTATCCATTAAACCAATTTTAAAGATTCACTAGCCATGCTCCTTATGCAGTCAAGGTGCATCTTTTAGTGATAACACGTTGTCTAATTTATTGAAGGGAAATCACCTCTGCTTGAAAAGGGATTGCCTAAGAAGAACACAACTTTGGCAAATGTCTTGTTGTTTTGATTATGGTGCAGGTTAATTGTTGGAAGGAATCATAGTATCTTGGAAGACCAGTTGAGGTGACTTTAGACAATATTGCGATTTTAATGATGATTTGAATATGAAGGTGTAATGTTTTGGGTTTTGTTGTATATTCATATAGATATATAAATCAAATTGAATCTATTCCTGAGCCATACAAATAAGGGTTTAAACCACACATGTTGCTATCCAAACAAAGAAATTGATTCTCTTCAAAAAAATTAAAGAGACAATTAATGGAATTTACAGGAATAAGATGCGTTCCACGAGTTAGATATATAGACAAGAGTGAACTGAATGATTGGATACAAAACAAGGTGAATAGTTGCAAAGCAGCTAGTCCATGCTTTAGCATTATGTTTATATATGGTATGTATTTATAAATTAAATATTAATATTTATGATATTATTTTTGTTAGTTACATATTATTGAAATATTAATGGGAAAAGTTAATAAAATTTAATTTGTTTCTTTGTTTTTAAAGAAATTAGTCACTTTTATTTATTTGTTTTTAAAGGAATTAATTACCTAATACATATTAACCATGAAAATTGTAATAATCCCGTGTCAAATACCCATAAATTGTAAATATTTTTTGTTGTTTAAACAAACAAAAACAATATATATATAGATAGATATAGATATAGATATTATTAATCCTTAAATCAAATTAAAATTTGAAATAAGTTAATAAGAATCACAAAAACATGCAATATGAAAAGAGTAAAGATGTAAGACATTTTATGATCATAAAGAGAAGTGTAAACTCAAAAAGAGGCAAGGGCTTTCAAACTTCTTAGTCAACCTAGCTAGTTAATGAAGATACCAATTTTTATTGAGGTGTTGTGTAGATATGGTTTGTTTATGCCAATATGATTTTAGTTATCATCTATTGTTTTTAGGTTTGTAGTTGTTTCATATTTTCTCTCAAGGTTTCATTAACATTTTTTACATTTATTCTAGGTATTACACTGTATATTTCAACAAATACAATTTTAACTATTACATTGCTTATTACATTATATGTACCAAATATTTAAATAAGGATTTGTTAAATATTATATCAAATAAAAAACCTATACTTGATTCTTCTCACAAAATCTAGGTTATTACTTCTAGCATGCATAGAGTTCTTTTTTGTAGTGAAACAATTAAACATGATGAAGACTTGGGACACAAGTCACATAAAAGAAGATTAATATTATAGTCTTTGTGGATGTTAGACTTGATTATGTTTTGGTCTATAACATAGCTATTTATATAATTGTATTGGTTTTATTATATTTTGTTTTGCAATTTTATTTGTGTTAAAGAAATCTTTCTAATTATATTTATAATATAGGCATGTACATATTGTATTAGTTTTATTAGCTTAGTGGGTTAACTCAAGTGGTTGATATATGTTTTATGTACCAAATCGTACCCAAGATTGTATCATGGGCATTGCCATAAATTAAACATTTTAAGTATATTTAACTTTTTCTTGAAATGAATTTTTTATATATAGATAAAACAAATAGTTTTCTTTTTTAACTTTTTAAGATATATTTTTTGTATTTAAAAAAAATTATAACCTTCTATATTAGTTATGGAAATTGGATAATTTAAATGTTATAAAAGTATTTAATGGTATTGGATCCATTTATACATTCACACACATAATTTAAGAGTTTCCAAATTCAAATTTTATGATATTGGATTTTAAAAAACAAACAAAATAGTTATATTAAAAAATCATTATAAAAGTAGCTTAAGAAACCATTTTTAACGAGGTTGCATGGAAGAGAATACCTGCTGAATTGAAAAAGAAGAATTAAATTGATATTCTTTGGTTTCTGTTATTTTGCCAGAATTAATCTTTTGCCAGAATTAATCTGTCAACATTAGCATTAGCATAGTTTTATGATGCATAGTTATAATCTTCGGTTCATAATTAATCTGTCAGCATTAGCATTAGCATAGTTTTATGATGCATAGTTATAATCTTTGGTTGCAATTACTCTACTCGCATTAGCATAGTTTTGTGATTTAGAGTGATAGCTACTCACTTTTAAATAAAGAAAAATTATCAAGTAAGAAATTTTTTTTATTATTATTATATAGAAACCAAAAGCCTTTAAAACTTATGATAATTACTTATTCTTAAAAAAAAAAATTAGCAATTACGAAAACAAATAATTTTAAAGTCAAAAAATTTGAAACTTATATTAATTTTGGCATTTATAAAATGTTAATTAGCTATTCAAAATAGTTTTTTTCTAAGAAAGAAAATTATAGCAATTAGTAAAAAAAGTTTTTTTAGAAGTCAAAACCTTAGAACTTCCTGCTGATTTTATCCTCCACAACGTGTATGAATCTATGTATTTTGAACTATTTCAGTTATCTCCCCATTCTCTCAATCCTTCTTCTCTGTTCCCCCACACTCTCATGTTGATGGCGCACTTGTTAGAGTGGTGCTTGCGCTTTGATGAGGATAATTGATTCCAAAGATCTTATTCTACTAATTTTTACGTTTGTAAAAAGTTAATTATCTATCCAAAACGGATATGAATTTTTTAAAATGAAAAAAAAATTTATAGTAATTAGGAAAAGAGTTTTTTAAAGTAAAAAACCTTGGAACTTTATACTAATTTTCACATTTGTAAAAAGTTAATTAGCTATCCAAAATGGATATGATTTTGTTTAAATGGATATGATTTTTTTTTAATTATTTGTGTTATACTTGTAAATTTTAAAATGATTTATGTTAGTTATTATACTTGTAAATTTTTAACTTATATATGTTATTATACTTGTAAATTCATAAATATAGTATAATTTAATAATAATATGATTATATTTTTGTAAAAATATTGTTAATAAGTTAATATTATATATTTGTATTATTAAAAAATATATCATAATAAAATTTATTTATTTCAAAATATATTTTTTGATATAAACATATTACAAACTAAAATTTTACCATTTTAGCACATCATATAACATAAACATAATATATGATATTATAAGAACAACAAAATTAAAACTAGGTTATGTAAAAAAATAATAAATCAAATATAACCTTTTATTTCTGTTCATATATTATTTATTGTGAGATAAATCATATTTTGATATAAACATATTACAAGCTAGATCATATAATATAAACATAATATATGATATTATAAGAACAACAAAATTAATACGAGGTTATGTAGAAAAATAATAAATCAAATATTACCTTTTATTTCATTTCAGTTCATATTACTTATTTGTGATCCATATAAAATATTGAATGGTATGAAGAAAATATAGTAATGCTACATTGACAATAAACCTTAGAACTTGCACCTCAGGAAAGTGTTTCTTTTTTCCTACACAGCCATAATGAATCCCAATATATAAATAGTGAATTAAGGAAGTTGCAGCAATTATAAAAAAATGCTTTTTGGGAATACCAGATCCACTGTCTTGACATTCAGAGTGACTCTTCATTTAGATTTTTCGGCAATAGCCCAAAATTAGCATCTATGTATTTCCATAAATTTCCTGCAGGAAAGGAAAGGAAACATAGTTTGGCATGAAAGATTGTTGTCAAAGAAGCGTTCTCATTTTTGGTAGAGGAAGGATTTAATGATGAGGAGCCGTATCTTGAACCTATTGTTGTTGTTTTTTTAGTAACCCTCTACATTTTGTTGATGTTGTGCCAATGTTCAAATTGGAAAGATCTATAGCCACAAAAACAATGCACTATGTGAACACAAGTTCAAAGTCAGTTTTACAACATCGCATAGTAAATCATGGTTTAGATTTGAAATACAAGTTCCCGCGTGTCTATAATTCTACAAAAGAATGGTCTCTGTTAACATTTCAAGCAAGTTACATTTTCCTATTATATGCTATGCATTATCGATAAACTCTTGCACCTCTTCGATCCTGTGCATGCATTGATATGTGACACGCTTGCTGACTCAATCTCAATATGCCCGCCATTCAAGATAGAAGTGCCTATCCATAAATTATTTACTCGATGTTGAGATTCCATAAGTAATTTGGGATGCAGTGTCTCTATGCATGTAAGACCACGTATTCTTATGTGGTTGTTTCCCATTTCTTAGTCAAATGTTGGAGTTTGCCTACATGAGTAGCACGTGGAACAACAAACCAAGTGAGCCAAAATGAGGCCCCGTAGGCACGACTTGTAGTCTCTACGAGATCTAGGACTAAACGAAGAAAAGTTAGAATAGGAAAATATGTTGGTATTCAAAGGAAGGTAAGGTTGCTTGCCCAATTTTTTTCTTGTGGGTTATGGTTCACACAACATGGGTGAAGAGTGATAGACTGCTTTAGCTTTCGAAAGTGTGGATAAGTTTTCCACTGAATCCCTAGATCCCAGCCAAATTCATGAGTTTTTGGCTAATGCATGGCCTTTTTGCACTATGCTACTCAATTTGGGATAAGCAAATGGGACGGATCCTCAATTGCTTGGCTTGGTTACTCTTCACTTGGTCACCATACTCGATTTCGCTTGGTTCACTTGGATACTATACTTGGAGGGTTGATGCGTTATTCAATTAGGCTAATCAGCTCTAGCTGCTATGCTATTTGGATTAGCTGTCGGGCTCGGCTGGATACTCAGCGCCTAGAAGCTACGGCTAGTGATAGAATGAAGTTATATTCATTGAAGAAGCTATACTCATGAGATGCTCTGGTCACTTCTCTATACAGTCGATGCATGAAGATCTAGTCTGTGCCAAGTAGGCGATCATAGTTGATAGTCTGTGGTCACCAATAGACAGTTGGCTTTGCCCTTTTTGCACTGTGTTAGTGCAGATGTTTGGCTAAAACCTACGCTATCACGAGGAGCCAAAATTTTCCTAGTTTATCATGTGTCTGAAATAGTTCTGTTACATTATTTGATATAAATCCTCTAAGAGAACCAAAACACGCCTGGTATTTTAGTATTTTATTTTTTCTAAATTATTGGTTGTGTAACATTTTCAAGTTCAACGTTTCAAATTACATAGAGTTGGTTGGATGGTCAATTAACTTGGTGTGTCCTCATCTTCAGCATGGAAACCATCCTAAGCAGTGGAGAACACCTCGTCTTAGGGAATGGTGCCATAAGGGATGTGATTCAGTTCCTTCATCTTCTTGAATCGTAGAGTTAGGCTTCTTGTTCTAAAGAGGAATCCTGATAAAGGTGAGAAAGATGGCTGACAAATTCATATTTTGTCAACGAACAAAGTGACTCATTGTTATAACTTTGTTGATTCTCTGAGTAAATGCTGCTAAAGCTGGAACAGAGGCAGACATACATGAAAGTAATACTTGAGGAGAGAAAGAAGCTCCGATGAAAGCAAGACTTGCAGTGATTTGTGTGACCAAC
Source organism: Pseudotsuga menziesii (assembly GCA_001517045.1). Taxonomy (NCBI): domain Eukaryota; kingdom Viridiplantae; phylum Streptophyta; class Pinopsida; order Pinales; family Pinaceae; genus Pseudotsuga; species Pseudotsuga menziesii. The sequence continues at coordinate 37,965 of LPNX010900229.1, read as the reverse complement.
TGAAAGAAAGGTGAATGATTCAAATTATAAGAAGAAGAAAGTGCAAGATGCAGCGGACGGCATCAGAGGAAGCATGCCAATCCCCACTTGTTGTCAAAGTAACACCCCAACTTTAAGCCCCATAGTATCCCTGGCTCCTATTAGATTGAACCCCTAGTTTTCAAAACATTTGCAGGGAAATAAGAAAACAAGCCTATTGAAGGCGCACAAGAGCTTCAATGGAGGGTCACCAAACACTTTAAAAAGGGAGAAAATTTTGAAATCATTGTTTCATTGTAGTAGAAGTTGGTATCTTAGCCTGTTGAGATTAGAAATTTATGTCCCTGAATTACTCATAATTCCATGCATGCAAAAATAATTAGATTAAAACTAATTAGGAGCTATATTTTGATACAGAGAGATTTGGCATCTTACCTGTGGATGTGGTCAATGTTACAGTTCAGTGGCTACTATATGATTCTGGTTCTGTTAGAGGCAACAATAATTCTTGGTAAGTTGAGAAAAAGAATATTTCATTAACATGGCTCTTTTAAACTTTTGTTCTTATGCAACACAATGAATTTTAGAGAATATTTATAGAATATGTTGGCACAAGAAAATAGATGTATGCTACCAAGATTTCACAAGAAATATCATGCAAAGATGGTACAATCACAAAAGACAACATATGTACTTACCGTGAGGGGATAACAATATACAGGAAAAATAACAGTGCTTACAGTGAGTGGAGAACACTTGCACATGATTTGGCAAAATAATAAGCATTGCATGGAAGCTTGATGAAGGGTGAAGGGTGAGGCGACACAATCAATGCATTGACAACAGAGAAGGGTTAGGAAATGCAAGAAATGTAGGCATGGTCACTTGAAGTGATGAGAATGGTGAGGTTCACGATGAAATGGAGGACAGGTGGTTATCTGCTAATCTGTAGGAAACATTGTCTGGTTTTCTGGACATATCACAGGAGGTATGTGACACCACATCTCAGTGTGTATGTAAAGCCAACTCCATTTAGTACTTGTGAAGGAGCTTAGATTCATTGATATTAAATAAGTCCAGTAAAAAAATTTCATTGGTTCTATCATTCATAGAGGATTTTATCGTCGTGCATTGAGTGGAAGAAAGCATTGAGCAAAAGCGAGCTATCAAACACATGTGATGAATAGAAGGAAAGCGAAGCAGACGAACCTGTCATGCTATGTTTTGAATGCTCATCTCTGTCGGGTTATTCTACATGTATCTCTTGCCTTCTCACTATCAGGTGTCTATGCAAGACTTGCAGGAAACTGGTTGTACTTACTTCAATACTCCTATATAATACTTATAGTTATTATTAATCACAGACTTCTTACTATATGAATTGTAGTTGCAATAGCTATATCATGTGAAAGGGATTTGTATTTACATCTTGCTCGATTTTAAATAGGATTTTTTCCAATGAGAAATTAACAGAGCAAGCAAAGCTAAGGTACATAAAGTAATTGCCTTTACCAATGCTAAATTGGATGTTGTCTAGAACTTGCAGAAGTTGTCTTTGCCAATGTTATCGATGTCGATGTGGACTCTGAAGAACATTTTTCTGGAACTTGTAGAAGTTTCCATTGCCAATGCTTCTCAATGTGGGAGCCTAGAGGTGAAGGGCATTTTAGAGTGATGAAGACACAAAGGCGATGCATTGATGATGCAAACGAAATGATGCATTGATGATGCATATTGCAATAGTTAAGATTTCCAATGGATCGATAAGCACTTAATTGCAGTAATGACAAATCGTCTTGGCATTACAGATGGAATCACAACATATACTTTGCCTTAATGAGAACTGACATAATACATTGCACTTTTGTACATTGCATTATTGGGAATTGTCCATGCATTACAGATGGCAATTTATAGTTTTTTTTAATTTTTAATATGACAATTCCCCCTCTAGGGGTAAATTGTCACTTCCGATATTTTAAATATTAAAATAAATATTTTTTATTTTTAAAATATTAAATTTAATATATAATTATTATATTACTTTGGAAAACATTGTAATTTTTCAAAATATTAATAAAAAGTCAAAAAGTCAAACTAGTTAGAAGACTGATGGATCGCTATAATCCCTGCCTTGGCAGAGACTAATTCACCAGAAGTTAATGATCAATTTGGATATGAAACCCAAACAATTAATGTTAAAGATCGAGATGATCTTACGACCACAATGAAGGAGCGGATCAAATCTATCGCGATCATTAATAACCCTCCTATAACTGGAATGCATGTGGATATGAAACCCGAACAATTAATGTTAAAGATCCAGATGATCTTACCACCACAATGAAGGAGCGGATCAAATCTATCGATCATAAATAACGCTTCTATAACTGGAATGCAATATTTTACACAATTCCATTGTTATTGACCTTCAGTGGGAAGGCATTCTTGAATGGCATGGTTAGATAGAGGGAAACTCAACGTAGCTTGTAGATGGTGGGATGCAGCTCAAGGAGAGCCGATTGTGATTTTTCACTCAGGCAAAGGTACATATAAATGGCTGAAAAATTTCAGCAAATGTTCAAGTATTTCTACCACACAAACGTATTCCAAAAGTGCTATTTAAATTCTCTAGATGTTTTCCAACCCAATCCCAAGTTTTCCAACCTTTGAACTTGCTTCGAGACCAAGATGTTTCCAATAACATGCCTTGCACTTTGTATTTGTTCACCGTCAGACTCCATGCCAAGGGAAAAGCAAACACAGAGATGACAGAATCTAAGCAGAATTCTTAGAGTCAACAAAGTTGTTGAAGAAATTATAAGAGGCGCTCTCTTTCCATACGCGATATCCAAAATCAAAATGAAAAAATCATTGTTTTGAGAACATACTATCGATATACTTCACAAAATTCATAATGAAAGAAATTTTCAGCCTTTAAAACAGAGGTAGATTACTTTCTGTGAGGCAAGTTTAACATAGCAAGCTACCTGGGCGTTTTCCGAAATAGCGTATCTCTCGAATTGGCCATTAACAGTTTGTCTTCCTAGAACACGGTTGAAACTTGGCTAATGTGATACATTGGCGTTGGAAGTGCCATCCTTAATAAACATGTACATTCGGTCCATCCAACGGACCAACAGCGAAGTCAACCATTGACTTCGTTGTTAGTCCGTTGGATGGACCGAACGTACATGTTTTTTAAGCTTAGGCGCGCTGGAATGGTGTATCTTGGCCATGCAAGCTTTGATGCCAAGGGTTCTATCAATATTTACACCTAGATTCAATAAATAACATTTGGACAATATTTAACATGCAAATAACATAGGACATTGTAGGTGACATTCTAAGCATGGATGTAGGTGGCGTCGGGCCAACAAAATATAATGAGACTATCTAGCTGTTGCATTCTCCTTCTGCATAATGGGCAACAAGTTGCTTACAATTGTCAATTGTGTGCAGACCTACAATTATAGTTTTGCTTGCAACTGTAATAATGGTTAAAAGTTCTTGGACTATAATATTTGCTATGAGATTTTCAATAATCTAGGATAATGGGGAATTATCATAACAATTAAGTAAAATGTCGTCGAAATTTATTTGTACTTGTAATTTTTGGAACCTATGATTTTGCACATTTCTGCTTCTGTAAGTAATCTAAATATTAAAATTTTAAATGTAAAATATTCTCCAAAAACATTTGTAATTTATGAAACCTATGATCCTTGGAGATTTCTACTTCTGCAAGTAAATCCATATAATTTGAAGCATTCACCTTTAAGTTTTCCAAAGAATCTCTCAAATTCCATTTGTCATTGAATGACTCTTTCCATCCAACATGTTTTCAATCATACAACTATTATTTTTAAAAGTAAGGCTTGTGGCATCATAGATATTAAAACAAGCAACTTCTCAAATTCCATTTGCGGTTGAATGCCTCTTTACATCCAACATTTTTCCAAACATACAACCATTATTTTTTTAAGGAAGGCTTGTGGCATCATAAATATTAAAGCAAGCAACTTCTCAAATTCCATTTGCGGTTGAATGCCTCTTTACATCCAACATTTTTTCAATCGTACAACTATTATTTTTTAAAGTAAGGCTTGTGGCATCATAGATATTAAAGCAAGCAACTTATTTTGTTGAAACAAAATCTACTAACCATAAAATACAAATTCATGGTTTCAAAGCTAGAACAAATTGCGAAACATGTGTAAGGTTTAAGGTTTGATTATACAAAGGGCGACATTTCACCATATAGTTGTTCTTAATAACATGCTAATTTTTTTTTGTTTTTTTCAAGGCCTATATCCTGCGTAAGGGTTTCGACATGGAGGCTGGATTGAAAATCATTTAGTTAAAAGGTGTTGTTGTCATTGGGTTTGGAAACGATATGAAGTATCCACTTGTAATTTTTCTATTATACATATCCAATACCTAAACCCTTCTGAGAATTGGTAGTTGCCTACTATTCTCCCGAAAGATATCTATAAATTAAACTGGTAGTCTTTGAAAACTGCAGATAATCAAATTTATTATTACCCACAACATCCACTATGAAGAGACCTACATAACAATCAAACAAATGAATAATTCCGTCCTTAAATATCTGTCATCTAACAATGCTCATTGAAATGTACAACCTCAAAGTCTGTATGACTTAACCAATATTCTATCAACTTATGATCTCATGTCCATCAGGATTGGAATTTGGTGGCAGTTTTACCCGTCTAGCTTCCCATTATAAAACGTTTTGCTGAAATATTTACTCATTAATAATACATTTATTTATATGTTGAAATTTAGTTATATATGAAAAGCTGTAAAAGCCACCCTATAAAAAAAGCTATACAATTTCACATTAAAAAGAAATAAAATTTAAACATATTTATATTCAATTTTTTGCTAACCTAAAAAACTTGAACAATCTTTTACTAAGCACAAAAAATTAAATTATGAACATTGCTTTTATGAAAAAGAAAAACAAAAAATAAAATTAATATGATTCATATTAAACTATAGGATTTGCAAAAATTACAATGGCTTACGGACAAACTAATTGCTCCTACCAATCCTATTGTAGAGCTAATAGGATGCAAAATAATTTAATTATAATAAAATTAACATAGTTTCAATGTTAATGTTATACTATAAGATTTTCAAAAATTACATTACGGGCAGACTAATTGCTTCACCCGTCGCTATATGTTCAGCTGCACGGAACATAATAAACCATAGTTTCTAATTTTTTATTATAAAGTTTACATGAACATGTAATGGCGGAGCTCAATGGCAGAGCTTTCAGGCCTCCCCTTCGCGGCTGTGGTGTTCGGCCCCTTCGGACTTGTAACTGGGGCTACTGCCTTATGGTTGCTGGGTATAGATTCTCTTACCTCTGTCTTTATCTCCTTGGTGTTTAATTTGCTCTTGTTTCATATCCCTTTTCTTGTTTTTTGTTGTTCCCTGTCTTTTGGTGGTTTCGGCTAGTGGCTCTTGCTATCTGTGATTGATGTCCTTCCTGTCACACTATTTCGTCTGGACTGTTGCTTCCCCTTGATTTTTCTTTCTAGGGTATGGTTGTGGTTTCCCTTCTCCAACGAGGGTTTGTTAAGGACACTCTTATTACCTACTGGCTCAAGCTTTTGAGCTTTCCTTGGCCATTATCGACGACTGGAGTCCATCCTCTGCTATGAGGACTAGTACCAACCAGTCTAAAATAAGTGGGAATTGTATATAGCTGTCGGTATTTGGCATTTTTTGTGCGCAACAGGCTAGCAGTTTCCTGTGGGTCTGTGGTGTACTGGTTATGTTGGGTCTGCCACCTTTTTATATGCGTCGTTTGTGGGGGTTTATTACGTCTTCTACGTAAAGTAGATTCTCATCATTCTGACTTTCCAGGGCTTATCTGTCCTTGTTCCCCCGTTTTTCGTCGCATCTTCTCTTGGTATTAGCTGTCGATATCAGGGAATTTTGGGTTTGGTTCGGGCTATCTTGCTCCTATTGACTCTCGGTTCTGTCCTTTTACCCTGCGGTAACACCCTAACTAGGGTTTTCCTCTGTCTCTGGGTTTCCATGATGTTTGTTTCTCCTCACCTGAGTTTTCTAGTTTTCAGTTGACTTGCGAGACTGGTCTGTGTTGGATTTTCTCTCCCATCCTTATGTCGGAAACCCAAGATGGGTTGTCTGGACCTCTGGGGGTCCTTGTGCTGTACTTTTTCGTCGACGCCGGAAGGCAAAAGCCCATAAAATTCTTGAAGGTAAACTGCGCTATGTTGTTGGTAGAGATGTATATATGGTCAGGGTGGAGGTGATGTGTTCCCATGCTCTTATTGGCAGATTGGAATATTGCTCTATGGATAAGAAAGCCTGGTTTACCTAGGCCACTGATCATTGGAAACCATTCCTGTCTTATGTACCTACGATCAGTTTATTGGCTCGGGGGTGGATTGTCTTTATTTTCTTAGAAGACTCCCATGCCTCTTCTGTACTCAATCGCCTTTGGAGAGTTGGTGAAGGGTCTCTTGTCTTAGACCGCTGGCATGTGCATTTCGACCCTATCCATGAAAGGGTTAAAAAGAGACATATGTGGGATTTACTCCCGGGTCTCCCCTTCCCTCTCTGGAATCGCTCTCTTCTGGAGGGTATTGGCAACACCATTGGGCGTTTCGTGGCAGTGGAAGAGGATTTTATGAATACTTATGATAAAAGGATGGCGAGGATATTAGTGGAATTGGATATCACGAAGGGATTGCCGGTCGATATTGAGATTCTCTGCCAGGAGCGTATGTTTACTCAACAACTTGACTATCAAGGCATTCCATTTAGATGCAGCCGTTGCTGTGACATGGGTCATCTGCAGCGTGATTATCCATCAATTCGTTAGGATTCTGCCTCTTCAAGACAACGCCATCCATCCGTGGTTCATGGGTCTCCCCCTCCAGTTTCGAAGGCTATTCCGGTAAGCTTACCTTCTGCTCTTACTACCACTACTAATGGTCTCCATCACAATGCTTGTTCTCTTTTCGAAGATGCTTCTGATCATGATTTAGCCTTCTTCGACTCGGTGGTCGGTGGTCTTGCTCCCCCCACTTCTTCAGAGACAGTTGAGCCTTTACCTCTCGACCACCTTACTGCTCCCTATGCTGCGGTGCTACCCTGCATCTCTTCTTTGGACTCGGTTGTTTCACTCACTCCTGAACTTCCTTCCTGTACTTCTCTTGACCCTCCACTTCCTCTTGCAGGGGTCTCTCCTCCCCCCTTATTCTCGGACTTGGATTTTCCCCCTCTCTCCACCTCTGGTTACTCCACCACACAACCTTGTTACCTCACCTTCCTTTGCGGACCCTTCCTTACAAAAAACCCTGAATATCTTCTCAAATAAAACCCCTCTTTCCCCCTCGGTCCTACCCCTAGAGTCCATCCGATTTGAGAATGTCACCATAAGGAGGAAAACAAAAATTCCACATGATTTCTCGGATCATGTCCCTGCCCCGTATACCCCTTTATCTACTAGACTCAAAAATGCGGCACATCAGCATTCATCTTCTTCTCTCAGGGACCTTAGAGCATCGATCCCCCAACAGAGTGGTTCCTAATGTGTATCCTCTCTCTTAATATCCGTGGCTTGGGGGGCTCAGCCAAACAAAAAAGTCTCAGTCACCTGTTCTCTTCTTTTTCACCTGATGTCGTACTCCTTCAAGAAACTATGACCAGTTCTTATCCTGCCCTTCTCGCTTTCTCTAAGCTCTGCCCTGAATGGGATTTCTATGCGCTCAGTTCTATCGGTCTTTCAGGGGGCATTCTATCCGGGTGGAACCCGAAACTTCTCAAATGCAAAGCTTATCACACTGTGGAAGGTATCTTACTTAAGGCCATGATTCATGCCTCCTCCCTTTCTCTCTCCATCCTAAATTGTTATGGCCCTTACCACAATCGAGAACAATTTTGAAATTCTGTGGCTAATGGTGGACTTCTCTCTTTGCCTAACCTTATCCTGGTGGGAGATCTAAACCTTACTTTGAATGCATTGAAGATTTGGGGCACTAAGGCACAACTTGACCCTCCAGGGCCTTTTTTTTCCAAGCTCTTCTCCGATCATCTGCTGGTGGATGTGGCCTCTTCTTGTGCTGGACCTACTTGGAGGAATGGAAGGATAGGGGACGAGGGCATTTCCAAAAGACTTGATCGTTTCCTTCTATCTAATGATCTTGTTAGCCTCCTTGCTAGATATTGGGTTTGGGCTCATAGAAGTGGGATCTCTGATCACTTTCTTGTTTTTTTGAATGGCTGGATCATCTGATCACTTGTGCTTACCCATTTAAATTCAATCACTCTTGGCTGGAAAACGAGGATTTTATACAAATGGTAAGAAATGAATGGCCTCTTATCTCGTCTAGTGATTCGGAGGATGCCATGAATGATCTCTCTATTAAACTTCATCTTCTAAAAGGAAAGGTTAAGTCCTAGACAAAAAATGAATCTATCAAGATGAAGGATAAATCAGCCATTATGGAAGATGAAATCAACTCTCTCTGCAATATTCACATTCTGCTATATTAAGTGCTGAGGAGCAATGCAGATTGACTACACTTAAAACTAAACTTCAAAAGGTGTTGGACCATGAATTGCGCTCTGCTAGATTACAGAGCAGGGTCACATGGGCCTTGCATGGGGATGCTAATACCAAATATTTCCATGCAGTGGCAACTGCTCGGAAAAATCAAAAGCGGCCATCTGGAGTTTGCAAGATGAGGCGGGCAATTTGGTTTTTGATGATCAGGGTATCAAAACTTTGGGGATACAATACTTTAAAAAGATCTTTGCTAATGATCATATGACGAACATTGTAGCCCAACTCAAGGTGATTCGTATTTTTCCCTCCTTCATCTGTCCTGAAGAGAAAGAGACTTTCACTGGATCAATTACACTATCGAAAGTGGAGGCTGCTCTTAAAACCTTCAAAAAAGATAAGTCGCCGGGACCTGATGGTTGGCCTGTTGAGTTTTATCTGGCATTCTTCGATTTACTGGGGCCTGATCTTGTTAATTTGGTAGAGACCTCCAAGAGATTGGATCGGGTGGCTCCTTCCCTAAACTCCACCTTTATCGCACTTATCCCTATAAAAGATCTTCTTGTCTCCTTTGTTGACTTCCGTCCCATTTCTCTCTATAATCTGGTCTATAAGTTGATATCCAAGGTTGCGGCTCTGAGACTCAAACCTTTCTTAGACAAATCCATCTCTCCTCAGCGGTTTGGCTTTCTGAAGAATCGACAAATCATTGAACCCTTAGCCATTTCGCAGGAAGTCCTCCATACTGTCAAAACAAAAAATAGGTGTGCCCTTATCCTCAAGCTTGATTTGACTAAGGCTTTCGATAGGGTCAATTGGACTTTTATCCATTTTATTCTTATTCAAATTGGGGTTCCACTTGTGGGAGTGAATTGGATCCTGGGTTTTATTTCTTCTGCAAATTTTGCCATTCTTGTAAATGGTTCCCCTTCACCCTTCTTCACTGCCTCTCGTGGAATTAGGCAGGGTTGTCCTTTGTCACCTCTGTTGTTCATTTTGGTTATTGAAGGTCATAGTTTACTGATAGAAGATGCCAAGGTTAATGGCAGAATCAGAGGGATCAAGATTTCACCACAGCTATTTCTCACACATCTACTCTTTGTAGATGATGTGATTATGTTCGGAATGGGTTCCTTTGAGGAATGGCTGGCATTTAAAGTTATACTGGACACATTTTGTGAGGCCTTTGGTATGCGGATTAACATGGACAAATCTTGCTTTCTCCATAATGACCTGGATGCCGATATACTTCGCAAAATCACAGGTCTCTTACCCTACATATTTGAACACATAAGTCATGGCTTTAATTATCTGGGTTACTTTCTCAAGCCATCGGGGTACCTGGTCAAAGATTGGCAGGGATTATATCAAAATTTGAAAAGTGAATCCTTCACTGAACCAATCAGCTCTTATCCCTTGGTGGTCGTCTTGTTCTTATCAGATCTGTTTTTTCTAGTCTTCCTGTCTACTGGATGGCATTAGTCCCGATCCCACAGTCCATAATTGATAAGCTCAGACGCTTGATTTTTTCCTTTTGGTGGGGTTCTTCACCAAAAAACAAGAAGTTCCACCTTGTGGACTGGCACTTTCTTACGCGCCCAACTACCCTGGGTGGTTGGGGCATCAAACCTCTTACTTGGTTCAGTCTTTCATTGAGATGAAAAAGCTTCTGGATGGCTATTAATGGCAATGGAATTTGGTATCAGCTTCTCTCTGTTAAATATATGAAAAAATTACCTTTGCACTCGTGGCTTCGTGGAAAGTGCTTCTCTCTTCAAAGTGCATCGGTTATCTGGAAAGGCTTCCTCCTCACCATTTCCTAGATGGGCAAAGGGTTAATCTGGAAAGTTGGAAATGGAGTGGAAATGGATCATCTATTCAATTTGGTGTGGATCCCATCGTCAGTTTGGGATCATCCTTTCTTCTCCCTCAAGATTTACGAGACTATCTGGAAGATTATGGTATCTGTACATTAGCTCATGCAAGGAATCAAACACCATTTGCTACGAGTTACTGATTCTCGGTAGATGAACTCGATCTCCAGGGTGATTGGAAAATTATTTGGGAGAACTTCACTAGAGGGCTGGAATATGGAAGAATTCTTCTTTCTGAACACTGTGACTCTCTTTTATGGTCACATAACAAATATGTGGGACCTTTAACAGCAGCTATGGGATATGATTGTATCACATTTTCGTGTTGTTCTGAGGATCAAGCCTCTGTTCTTGATTTGATTTAGACTCTCAATATACCTCTGAAAATTGGATGCTTCACCTGGCTATTGGGAAGGGGTTGGATTCTGACCTGGGATCAACTACAAACTTCGGGGTTTCCAGGGCCCTAGTAGATGTGTTCTTTGTGGTTTGAGTGTAGAGGATATTCAACACCTCTTTCTGGACTGCTCCTTTTCTATTGGTATCCATTCTTACTTTGCAGCCAGATTTGGGTATTCTTCCCCTCATTTTGAATATGTCTCTTCCTATTTGGATTATTGGTTCTGCCATACTGCGTTCTCTGCACACTATAAATATCTTCTGATTTTCATATTCTGATGTATTTGGAAACTCAGGATCATATGCCTACTGTTCATGCTCTTTTTTCTCAGATTGAAAGCCTTCGGAACTTATACCCTGTTCCACAAAAAAAACAAAAATTTAGGAACATCGGTCTAAGTCCCATGATGATCTATCCTTGTGGCTTCTTTGATGGGGCTGCTGCTAAGCACATTGGTGGTGCTGGCTTTGTGATCTTTCTAAATGATGATCATTTCTTTAGTTTCTCCATGGGTTGTGGAAGCAGATCAAACACCAGAGCGGAATTATTGGCACTTTGGGCTATTTTAAGAGTGAGTAAGTAGATGGGTTTACCCATGCACACGATATTTGGTGACTCACTTGTTATAATTTCTTGGCTTAATAGACTCGCATCACTAGATGTTCCCTCTCTGAATCATTGGTGTGATGACATTCGTACTATGCTATTACAAGTCCCTCATGTGATCTTCAAACACATATATTGTGAGCATAACTCAATGGTGGATGGTCTCTCCAAACAGGCTTTGAAGATGGATATGGGTTCTGGAACCTTCTCTAAATCTTTGGAAGGAATGATCATTGGTCAAGGCCAATTTATGCTTTTCTAGCTTGTGCAGAGTTATCTGCTCTTTTTCATTTGGCACTCAGTGATTGATTATTATACTATGTCTGCGTTGTTTGAGACTATCAGCCGGCAAGTTTTGCTCAAGATTTGTTTGTTTGATGATCACTCTCGATCTAATCCAGCATATTCTGACCTGTTTTATTAGGGATGCTGAGAAAAGTCTGCTATGATCAGACTTTGTGCTCCTACTCTATGGGCTGGTTGTATGAATGCTTAGTACTATACTATCTTTGCTTTGATGTGGTATCATATCTGCTTTCTATGCCAGGAAAGTTAGGTTATTGTATAAGATGTCTTTTGATTCTTATTGAATAACAAAGACTGGTGTTTTTTCCCCTGAAAAAAAAAAATTTCTAATTTTTGAGAAATTAAAAAATATAATTAACCTAGTTTCAATGTTATACTATAAGATTTACAAAAATTACATTACGAGCAGACTAATTGCTTCTACCCGTCGCTATATGTTCAGGTGCGATACATGAAAATTGATGGAACATCAAATAGAAATTTTTTTTACTGATGAACTACGGCTTCACCCGCAGATTAGTTAACAAAATTTAGTGAAAGATGTACGAACTTGTAGATGATGAATCATATGGTATTATCAATAAAACTAAACTAATAAAATTATCTTTTTTTTCTTGGAAAAAAATAATTTTCAGCTGAATAGGACAATAAACCATAGTTTTTAATTTCTGAGAAATTTAATTTTTAATTAGTAATTAATGGAGTGAGCTAAACTCTAGACCATTTGCACTATTTTTTCGATGAAAATTTGGACCAAAATTGGACAAGAATTGTTGAATTTACAGTTTTAGTTTGTTGAAATTGCATAGTAAGAGTTATCGAGGGCCTGAATCCATTTAGCAAAATGCCCCCGGCTTCCTGCAAATTTAGCGAGCAAAGATGCAAATAGTCTAGAGTTTAGCTCACTCTAATTATGACTCTATTGTTGGGTGCATAATGTCTATCAAAAATGGTTCATGAGACTATGAAGGGCTATGTAGAGCTTAAATCACTCATGAGGCTATGAATGGTCGTATCTATGGTTAGGTGCATCATGTATACCAAAAATTGCTCATAAAACTAATGAAGGACTACATAATCCTTAAATCACTCATGGAGCTATAAATGTATGTTGTCCAATGATAATTTACTTTACATCATATATCATATGTTACATAAGAAGCAGGTACTAAGCAACTATGTTGATTATTGTACATCTTGTGAATTTTAATTTTTATCTTTTAAAAATAAAGTTACACTCTCATATATTTATCTTCCATTAATAACATCTTTGAAATGGAATGAGTAGAATTTAAAATTAAAAAAAAATCATTTTTGGTCCTTGTAGTGGGTAGAGACTATATGTTTGGCCTTCCTTTATTAATAGTGGTACAAAGAAACCAAAGGTTTGTTTAAAGTTTGTGAAAAAAAATATTAATTTGCTTTTATTTATATAATATAATTTCATCTGTGTTGAATTTCGATTGGCCCATAAGCCTTGATAAGACCAATTTTATCATTGACCATATTAGATAAAAATAAGAAAAAAAATACAATCAACCTTGCAATTCTTCAATTTTTAGAATCTATGGCATTAATTGCAATTTATTATTTTAATAAATTTAATAGGTCCCTCGAGTGGTTGTCATTAAATGGAATTTATGAAAGCTTCTATGAATTGCTCCCCTTCCTCCACTTGGGAAACATGGTCCTGCTGTCTTATGGATGTGTCAATGTAAATGTTGACAATTTAGAAATCGACTCTCAACCAACCTACTCTTTGATCAACAACCATAGTTCACAAGAATGGATCCTAGTCAACACTCGCATAGGAATCAAAGGGAAATAAGGTCATCTCACATGCCACGAGTCCCTCACGAAGTAGAGGAAGCCATGACCTCATATCAAGTTGATATTCCTCCTCTTACCCAACAAGTTTTGCCTGTTGGGAAACCTAGGAAACACAAAGACATTAGGTTATGGGTTTGATAGATATTTTAACAGAGTTTCAAGCCAATATCTTGGATGTAGGGGCCATTTATACCTAGGAGACAAAGTATATGAAGATTCTTGTGATGTACTAATACCTCAAGACCCTATTGAGGAAAGCTTTGGAAAACAATGGCACAAAGAAGCAAGAAATCATGATGCTTATGGGAAACGTGTAGGACCACATGAGCAAGATGGACTACATGCAACAACTGATGATCATGGCAATCACAAATTTGGGAGAAAAACTAAAAAATTTGGCTAAGGCCACTACATGGATGGTCTTCAAAGAGAGAACTCCAAAGTAACCTAGTTTGGTTCCTCTTGCTCCATATCACTCCCTTGCCCATCCAAGCACCACTCCTCCTGGCTTAGAGGTTCCTATTGTTTCTATTTCTAATGACTAGTTATTTAGACACTTATGTAGCTTTTTCTTTTATTGTTAAGGTTGTTCAAACTAGTATTAATTACTATCAATGTCTCCATCACTCTAGTCATATAAGATAATATACCAATTTTTTGGATCTTGACTCTAGCATCCTTGTTTTATTTTTTTCTTATGGTCTACTATGGAGATGTAATACCAAATTAAACTTTTGTGGTTGGTCTAGTTTCCCAAGTGACGGGTTAACCACTAAAAAACTATACTTTCAATTTATTTTTAGTAATATAATGTTTTGCATAGCTTACCAAATAAAACTTTCACATATCATTTGTAAATTTTAAAAGAAAAAACACATTATTTAATGTAAATGAGGAATATGTGAGGACAAACACATTGTAGTGTGAGCTTGAAGTTGATTTGCTAAGGCTAATTCCCTAAGTATTAATATTATTACCATAGAGAAGTGTAAACCATTTTAAATTTTCCATTTAAATTAAAATGAGTATGTGAATTTGAGATTTATAACTTTAGATTCATTAGCAATAAGTTGAGATTTATAACGTGGCACTTCCATTTAGTTATTTTGCATGTTTTGTTGAAACTCGAGAACACTGTATCTTCCTGTTTGAGACTATTCAAGCATCATTGGGAAGCTTTCATTAAGCCCTACGCAATGGTGTTATTCCCATTAACATTTGTGACTATTAATTCATTAGAAAACACATATCTACCTGAATCAATAAAAAAAGTGTAAAGTCAAAGCAAAAGCACAATTTTCAATCCCTTAACTCATTGCATCTATCTTTCAATGTCAAACTTTAATTAAGTACTAATTTATGTAGTGTTTTTTTACATTTTATATCCAACATTATGAAGTGTTATCTACTATTATAGTGATGTTATAATTTTCAATCCCTTAAGTCATTGCATCCATCTTTTATTGTCAAACTTTAATTAAGTACTAATTTATTTAATGTTTTTTTACATTTTATATCCAACATTATCAAGTGTTATCTACTATTATAGTGATGTTATATTTTTGAGGTTCTCCTCATCTTCGACATGGTTAAATGTTATGTTTTAGATAGATTAATTTTCAAAACTTTTAATTGCTAATTAAACAAGAGCTGCATGTGGCAATGTCCGTGACAAGAGAAAGAGGAAACGAGCTAGAACATAAGCATAAGGGAAATGTAGGAAAAATGATGGGCAAAAATTCATGCAACAATTGGAGGGCCTCTCGTCAATGGATCATAGCATCGAGATTCTGTGACTGCAACTATTATTTGCAACTAACTCTTTAAAGATTATGGCCTTCCAACAACAAATTTTGGTCTTCATGTACTTGCAAGCCATGTCAGACCACATATAAAAGAAGGAAAAGTATGAAAACACAAAAGATGGGATGTCATCTCTAGAACTAAACATAGCCGCTTATGACAAATCCCATCGAAGGTGGCCCTGAAGTCTCTGCATGATCCATCTCAATAATAGGAAGAGAGGACCATGATGACTACCCCTTCCATTAATTACTTCAACATCCAACGCTTGTGAGAAATATGTGACATATGTAATGGCAATAAGCCACCAAATATTTTTCGTGATTATCATTTACAAGTCTATGACCTTGTGGTGTACGATTGTGGTATTGCTCCCCACTTATCCATAGCTAGTGACATAATATTTGTTATTTATGATGTGTTGAAGAGGTTCAAGATCGACATCAACATGATAATCCAATTTTTTGATTATAATAGCAATAATAAATCATTGATAGTTGTTGCTACCGAACCGAACATTGCCACAGAGGAATTATAAATCCTCATATTCATGGGACATGGTACGTTATGGTAATAATTTGAAATGTGTACCCATGAATCATTTTGGTAATTAGGACCCTTGAATATGTTCAATGACATGAGTCATATGATACTAGGTGACCTTAATGTGCAATGGATCTCATTTAATATTGAGTGATTATGATATTCAAAGATGGCCAATGCGATCTCACTTTCTCCCCATCTGACTCAACAGAGAAATCAACATATGTTGACTTCCCTTATGCAATATTCATCTCCACATCTTCGCCCCCATCCCATAAGAGATGCCCTTTGGCTATCATCGATGACAAAGAACACACAAGATTTTAAATGACTACAAGGATGGGATGATAAATGTAAAGTAAAATAAGATGCCTAATGTTGTATCTCTACATAAGTTGTTTTATCTGTAGGATTGTTTCAAGAAAGCTTCAAAATGTAAAAAAAAAACACTCCATGCAGTATGCAGTATGTGACTAAAGTAGATCCTAAGACTGTGAGCTTGGGTTCTTGTTGTTTGGAGGCAAGAAGGATGGCTTAAATAAAGTTATTCAAGTGATAAAAATATTTTTTCGTTTGGACATATCGGGACTTTGACATATATTATACACAGATTGTCCAGCAAGTGATAGCTCTCAAGCCTAACACAAAGTCTTTTTCAATAGAAGTTACGGAAAATCCATCCATCACTAAAACCGTTATACAAAAGGAATTCAATAAGTTACTTGATGTGAAGATCATATTTCTAGTGCCCCACTTCTCTTGAATTGCAAATATCATTCTTGTACGGAAGAAGGGTGCACAACCTTAAACATATAAACACCACAAGATCACTACTTCAATTCTTCAGCACTTCAGGCCTTGCACTAGTCTGATTATAGCAGCATATCAACACTCTCTTCCTCTTCAAACATATTGGGTACAAATAATAGCTTGTCTCGTATACAATTTGATGGCATGACTTCAAGACTCAGTGCAACACCACCACGCTAGAGTACACTCTCTTGCTATCATCCACCCATTACTCACTAGCACTTCAGTAAACACTACTCCATAGTCACATCACATCACCAACACATATCATCCTAATCTGCCTCTTCTACACCCCTTAGCTTGTTCTGGTCGTGGTGGAAGTCATTCCCCCTATCTGCATGGGCATAATCATCCCCTCACACACATGGACATTAATAGTATCCATGGGAGCTTTGAGGGTAACATATTTCCCATTGGACTTCAAGGCCACAGTCATATCGGCCGATATTATACCAACTTCCCTTTGGAAAATAAGCATTCACCTATGTGGTGTTGTTGTAGAGCATGGTGGAGATTAGAACCCTTGAGTCGAGAGGGAACTGCTTGGTCACACCATAGGTTTCTAGGTCCTCTAGGAACGAGAAAAACAAGGGGCGAGAAATGGGAGTCCCGGTTCTATGGGCATCGTAGCCCAATGTATCATTAAGGTAGGAGGCAGTAACGCAGCCCTGAAGCCTTCCTTGCAGATCTAGAAACATAATCCCAGAGATAAAGCTGCTTCCATTTGGTGTGAGATGGTATTAGGAACATAACAAGCCTACGCTCGCTCCAACTTTGAAAACAATCTTGTTGTCCTGTAGTTCAGTACATTGCAATGATACCATCTGACATAGAGAGACATTTGTCAAGGAGTTTCCCTGCTTCAAATTCCAAGGCATTTTATTAAAATTTGACTTTGAAAAACTTTGTAAAATGCAAAATAAAAAATATGCACCGGTAACTAGTATGTGGGAAATGACCACATGATGTCACGAACATAACAATCAAGCATAAAACTTTTTAATCATAAAAAATATTTATATCGTATCAAATAGATTAAATTTAAAAAGACATTTACTTTTAACTCCTAACTAAATAATCCACCGTACTACTTTTTAAGTACAAGAGATATAATACATCTTATTAGTCTCTACCATGCAACGACTATACTTTTCGATCAAGAGTCAAAATATTTTAACTTCACATTAGTTGGTTTATTTTTCTTATTTTTTTATGAATTTTTCCTATGTTTAAAAGAATTGTATTAAAATGATTTTTTTTAACTAAAAATAAATTTATAGTTTTTAAACATCTATTATTTGATTTTTTTGATTGCTTAAGGATGTCATTAAAAAGACATAAATCCATGTAGGAGAAATATCAATTGTCGGAGATAAAAATAGAATAAACATAATTTAAAGTCGTTACCTCTAGATGCCAAGGCTTTCGATGAAAAGTGCATGATATACTAGTTTAGTGTCCATCCATACAATGTGGAGATTTCCTAAATCCCATGTAGTATAACTTTGATCCATTTTATATTATATTCATTTTCCTTTCTTATTAGCTAGTTGAAGTCGACAAGATTCTAATAAATAGCCCTCATAAATGGGTTTCAATGATGTAGAGAGCAACAATGTTTAAACTCTTTGCTCTTCATTCATAAAATCATATACATTTATTGTAATGGAATTCATGCTCATTATACATACTCAAAGTTTTATAAGGTATTTGTGATCATGGTTGACTTTGAAACATAGAATTCATGCTACAAGGTTAGATTACCTTATCGTGTGATCTATATTTTTTACCATTTATAACATCCATGTCATTACCAACACACATGATTTTTGTAGATTTGTTACGATGGATCCAACTCTTTTGACATCACCAGGATCGCCCTCAAGCTCTGTTATAATGTTTTACACCAACAATTTTATCATTTTAGGTGGTGTAAAAGATGTTCGAATCCATTTTAGTACTTGTCCCTACGTAAAACTCAATATTATGCATGCACTCATTTTCATGTGGTGGAGGGAGGATAAATAGATAAGCGTTGACACAAAGTTGCATAAAAGGTTAAGCCCCAACGACACCTCTAGGCTAGGCCATGCATTCCCTTTGTGATGGTCCCTAGGATTTGAACAACATCAGTGACCATCCAGACTCTTGGAACACCACCACCGCGTCTCATAATGTCTAGAAACAAGCAACCATTTGCACCATTGATTAAGAGATGCAGATCTTGAATGTGAAGGTCAGAGGTGGTGGAGGTTAAATAGATAAGGGTTGCGGCATAAAAGGTTAAGCCTCGACGAGATGGGGGTGGTCACGACTTTGACTAAAGGGCATGCTTCTTCCTTATTTGAGGTGTAGGGTTGTTCCAATCAAGAACATAAATCTGACTATCAAAGTTAAAATTGAGCAGACAGTTCACTGTTGGTGGGTTAGAAATCTAGGTTAGAAAGCTAAATAGTATGCTTGACTTGGACATGAGAGTTTATCCATACCCACATATCCACAAATAAAAATAAATATGATATAAGTAAATTACAATAAAAGTAGTTTTTTAATAAATTTTCTATGCCAACACGGAGACAGAGCACATTGTAATATTGCAGAGCACTTTGCGTTATCTTTTCTAAAAGGAACGAAAAAAAAGAATAACTCTAGAGTGTGAGCCAACCAGCTGACATGGCACATTATCATATTGCACGGCACTTCGGATTATCTTTCTCCCAGGACGAAAAAAAAAAACCTCTGAGCTTCCTTCAAATACAAAAAATTTTGTCGTATGAATTTGCACTTGTCATCCACGTAATACCGACTATGCCAATCAAAGAAATCGATATATATGCTGGGCATTCTTTGGTTGGTCTGACTGGCAGATGGGAGGACACACCCTTAACGCGTGACCCAGATCGGAATGCTTCTGGCAATTGCCTGAAATCCATTTCCACTTCCCAAGCATGACCGAACCATATTAACAGTATATGCAGTCTATCAGGAATCGACACGTTCTGCCCTGCAAACCCTTGAGGCAAAAATACCTGCATTGAACCTGTCAATAGGGCCTTTATGTTAATAATATCGAGGAGTATTGTGGTCTACAGGTGTAATATATCTATATTCAATGGATGACAGTCACGGCTCGGCCAACGAGCAGCCAACAAGCTCACACAGGTGCTCTTCTTCATTTCTGTACTCAATCTAAGATGGTTTTCAGATATAAATTTGTCATAAACTTGTAGCTAAGAATTATTTTCATTGCAACATCATTCATGTCTCTCATCAATTTCAGAATCTCCAACACCCAATTGAGATGGCGTGATACATTGTTGGGCTCTCACAACAGTCGTATTTTAATTTCAGCCCGACCCTTACAGAACACTACTAGTAATTCTGATTAATAAACGACAGACCTGCTAGAAATTACATGTTTGCATATCCAAATTCTTATCCCTCTACCAATGAAAACAATTTGAGTGGGTTATAGCCATTTTATTTATTTACTTATTGTTGAGTTGGCGTAATCGTAAGTCCGAGCGTATCATGCACCTACATTCTCATACACGAAAGCCCACACTGTCCACATATAAAATTTCGACAATCACGGTTTATCCAGTGACAATTTTGTTCACAGCTGTCCCAGTGTACATTTCAAATCACTCTCCCCAAAAGGTTCCATCCTAACCTGCTACCGAATGCGTATGTGGGTGAAGGTGCTGGTGCAGATAACACCTGTACTACACATGGAGGGGATGGGGTACGCCAGGGGTACAGATATAAATTTTTATATATTCTATAATATATGGAAAAGAAAGAGAACGGACATTAATGTAAATGACTGGTGATTCAGATTCTTTTTTGGATTCAAATCATTTCAATGTATTCAGATCATTCCATTGTCCACCATTAGTATTCAACATTGAACATTGACATGCCTTCCCTTTCTAGACACGGTGAGGAAATGAGGAACAAAAAAATCTGAAACTTCAGACTTGATGAAACTAAGATGTGTGGATTCAAGTAGAGGAGAATGCCAATAATGGTGAAGAATGCTTAATATTGAACCATTGGCATGTACACTAATTTCCTGCAATAAAAACAATGAATGGTGCCCTACTTCCTTTCTTCTTTTACGTCTGCCTCTTCCAAGCTCACACAGTGAAGCTAAAAAAGTAAAAGTGAGCATGAAATTAGGGTTTGAAGGTATAAAAGGGGGCAATACTATGTTGTTTTAGGGTTCCTTGATGGGCCCACCCAAAATGCAATCTTACTGAGGTTTATATATATATCTATATAATAATAATTCATTCTAAAATCAATGTTGGCATACCTGAAATTAGTGTACCTCTCCAAATTCACCTAAGGTATGGTGGGGTATGAAAAGGTATTGCAAGGTATGTAGGGAAATGAGTTGTTGATTTTTATGAACAACATCGAGAGCCATTCTCTTCGGAGAATGGGGACACCTGGTCCAAGACCATGGTGTAGACTCAACCTAGATTGGCATTATATATAAGGCAAGCAAGAAATATTCCCCCTCCTTCGGACCTCTTCTTATCACAAAACTCCTTAGCTTAAGGGTTCTCTTCAAACTAGGCTTGGTTCAGCTTTGCCCTCTTCCCGGCTCCAGGGCTTGTCCCATCTTGGTCGTGTGCATTCCTCCCTTCTTTCCCTTCATACTCCCGCATGGAGTGTGGAACCAAGGTAGGTAGGGGTTGCAGGTCCTAAAACTAATAAGTATGGTTCTTCCTATCCTATCTAGTGGATCCTAATTCTTGACTCATATCTATTGGCAAGGCTTGTCCGTTACCAGAAGGTAATATGTGAGACCAATAAGTTCTATACGTGGTATAAAGAATAAAATATGTGATACCTAGAAGATAAGGTAGGGTGGTAAAGAGTCAATATCCTAGTGTAGTACCTACCTACCTCTTGGCGAGTATCGACATCGAGTAGAAGCAGCATTGAGTGCATCAACACCTTTCATCAAGTGATTGAAACCTAAATCGAGTGAGTACCACCGGCATCTACATCTGTCAACCCAATGTTGAGAGACGATTTTGTTGAATGGTAGATATTTGGTCCGGGACCATGATATAGATCCAGCTCTGCCCTGGGTAGACTCAACCCAGTGTTGAGTGATCATTCTGTTGAATGGTAGACATTTGGTCCAGGACCATGATGTGGACCAGTCTAGTACTGGTAGACTCAACTTAGTTCTGAGTAGCCATTCTTTGGGAGAATGGAGGCGCTTGGTTTGTTACCAAGTATTTGAACTAGGGTCAAATTATGCAGTCCATGGATGAGGCACCTTGTCTGTTACCAGGAAGGCACTGTAAGTCCTAGACTGGGTTTAGGCATGTGTGACACTCTGACCCTTGATCTATGGGCTTTGTGTAGTTCTCCAAGGATTAGCTACCCTTGGTTAAGTTACCCTAGTACCAAATCTAGGTGTCATACAGAGTGTGAGATAAAAGCATTAGTAACTCTCTTGGTTTATGATGATGTACTTTTGGAATAAAAAAGACCACAGGGGCACTTGGAAAAAGGCTAAAGTCAAAAGTAAAAAATACATAAGGACTTTTGGACCACAGGTGAAAGTCAAATTACATAAGGACTTTTTGGGTAAAAGTCAAAGTTACTAAAGGGACCTTTTTGGTAAAAAAATAAAAGTGAAATTAGGAAATTTTATTTTATTTTATTATTTCCTAATTTTGGTCCACCTACAGGTGACTAAAGGCTATAAAAGAAGATCAAGTCAATTCATTATCATATATTCACTTGCTCACACAGGTATTGTTGCTACTAAAGATTTCTTAGCAAAACCCTCAGCTAAGGTTTCTTTATTTTCTGTCTTAGGGTTTGTTAAACCCTCATCTTCAACAGGCACATTCATCTCAGATCACGGGCAGATTTCTCTCTCATCTTGGGCAGGCTAACAGTCCTCTCAGTTTTTCTCTCTCCTCCACGGCAGCCATCTCCTCCTTCTCGAGCTGTTGGTTTTCCTTCTCAGGCAGTTGGATTACTTCTCGGGCAGCCTTGCTAGCCTTACAGCTAGGCCCGAGAGCACAAATGGGCACCCACAGTGGGCCTGAGAACTACCACAGAGCTTCGGGAAGCTAGCAGCAGCCACGGGCTGCTCCCAGCAGACCCAAGCTT
The DNA here is from genome assembly GCA_001517045.1 of Pseudotsuga menziesii. Lineage (NCBI taxonomy): Eukaryota > Viridiplantae > Streptophyta > Pinopsida > Pinales > Pinaceae > Pseudotsuga > Pseudotsuga menziesii. Next base: position 15,095 of record LPNX010900229.1, on the reverse strand, counting down.
CCTGCTACAGGCCACGGGATGCTATTTAGCAGTCCTGGTGGGCTTCTGGGTAGGCCTTAAGGCTTCGGCCTAGTAGACATGGGTCTGCCTATCCCCACAGCAGCAGCAGGAGGGTCATGCCGTCATGGGCTACCCCGGGCAGCACAGATATGCCATCCAAGCAGGTAAAAGGACAAAACAAAAATTCCGGGCAGAGGAGAAAAACGACTGGGCAAGAAAAAATAAATTTCGGTCAACTAACATATTTTTCTGGGCAGTCATTTTTGATTTCCGGGCAGGCCCTAATTTTTCTGGGCAGTCATTTTTGATTTCTGGGCAGGCCCTAAATTTTTTCTGGGTAGATCTGATAAAAAATCCAGGTAGACTGTTTTTGAGTAGCCTTGATCATTTTGGGCAGATCTAGAATTTTTGGGTAACTAGGGTTTGAAACCCTTGTTCTGATTTTTTGTTGAGAATATTTTACTATAAACTGTGGTCAAACCCAGATTGGGGTTTGAGAAACTTTTTGAAGAATTTCCTAAGTCATCTCATTTACGAGATGAGCTACTAATGCTTTTTGGGGTTTTTGTCCTTTGAAGATTTCCCCAGTGAAAAACTCGTGTCCATTGTGCTGATATGATAAATGTTATTTTACTGCACTTGCCATTTGTTATTTAAGTTTATCTGCAAATTTTTAAGTATTCATGCTAATGCTAAAATTCAACATGGTATCAGAGCTTGACATGTGAAAAACACAGTAAAGAGACACTGTTGTTGTTTTTCCTAGATCTTGGGATAAGATTTGCAGATCTAACATTTGACTTAGTGGCAGAGATGGCCACCATTGGTTTCAAACCAGAAGAGAAGATCTCTAGTTCAACCAACTACAACTCCTGGAAAGCCAGGTTAACAACCATTCTAGAAGAGAATGACTTGGATGACATTGTTTTTAATGTCATTGAAGGGCCAATATCAAATGCTGCAAGGCTTGCTTACAAGAGGAAGCAAGGTAAGGCTAGAAGAATCATCTATGATTCTGTCAGAGAGTTAGTGATGCCCAACATCACATCTTTGAAGACTGCTAAAGAATGCTTTGATACTTTGGTCAACCTATATGAAAAGAAGGCTCCCGGTCAGAAGAGAGTCTTGAAGAAGAGGCTACGAACTTTGAAGCTGAACAAAGATGAAAGTGTTGGGTCCTTCTTCACGAAGATTGCACAGGTAAGAGATCAACTCATTGCTATTGGTATTACTGTTGATGATGATAACCTTGTGCAAATAGTGGTTGATGGTCTCCCAAGCTCTTGGGAAACTTTCATGGCATCTGTCAGTGGACGAGAGAATCAACCAACCTTTGAAAGGCTTTGGCACGATTGCATAGAAGAAGAAGGAAGGACATCTAGCAAGGTAATGAAGGAAGACAACCTTGCACTTGTAGCAAAGACAAAGAAGGTTAAGAAGTCTTTTCCTAAGCAAAAGAAAGGAAAGAAACCTCAGGGTAAGTTTTCTGACATGTCTAAAGTGGAATGTTATAGTTGCCACAAGTTTGGACATTTTGCTAGAGACTGCAGGCAGAACAAGAATAAACCCAAGCGAAGGTTTCAAGCATCTGCTGTAGAAGCAAAGGAAGAAGAAGATGAAGAACCAAAGAAGAAGAAGAAAACCAAGGCTAACAAAACTGAAGAACCTAAAAGAGAGTACTACTTGATTTTCTGCTCTAACTGGTTCTTTCTCAGATTGTTCCACTTCTTGGTTGGTGGACAGTGGTGCCTCCAAGCACATGACAGGTAACCGTGAAGCGCTCACCAGTTACAGAAAGAAGAAGTTCACCACTCAGGTAGAACTTGGAGATGACTCCACTTACAAGATTAAAGGAGTTGTCTCAACTTCACTTCAACTTGACTCAGGTACGGTTCTTCATATTGATGATATTCTTTATGTTCCTAGTTTAAAGAAGAATCTTTTATCTATTGCTGGTTTAGAAGACAAGGGTTACAAAGTCCTCTTCATGGACAAGGTTTTTTTATGGGCAAAAGACATAGATCTAAACTTAGCAGTACAGATTGGGGATCGAGAGGGAGGCCTCTACAAGGCTTCCAAAGATTCCTCTCATGCCTTGGTACATCACACGGTTGATCCTTGTGAACTTTGGCATAGAAGGTTTGGACACCTTCACTACATAGCTCTCCTGGGATTGCAAAAGATGGTTATAGGTATGCCAAAAGTTTCTCCAAAACATGAAGGAATGTGCAAAGGATGTGCTCTAGGTAAGAACAATAAGAAATCCTTTCCTAGAAGCAAAAGTAGATCTAAAGGCATTTTGGATTTGATTCGTTCTGACATTTGTGGCCTATGTCTTCACCATTCTTGAGTGGATGTTTATATTATGTCTTGTTTATTGATGACTACTCTCGTAAGTCTTGGATTTACTTCCTCAAGGCCAAGAGTGAAACCTTTGACAGTTTCAAAGAGTTCAAGACATTGATTGAAAATCAGACTGGCAGACATATCTGTCTTGAGATCAGATAATGGAGGTGTATGAATCTAATGAGTTTGATGATTTTTGTCGAGAAGCAGGAACCAAGAAAGAGCTGACAGTGCCTTACAACCCTCAACAGAATGGGGTTGCAAAAAGGAAGAATAGAACGATATGTGAGGATGCTACAACCATGATCAGTGATCTGGATTTTCCTTCGTCTTTGTGGGCTGAAGCCACTGGAACTGCTGTGTACATCCAGAACAGAAGCCCACATGCTATCTTGGGGGAGAAGACTCCAGAAGAAGTCTTCACCAAGAAGAAACCTGCAGTTGATCACATGAGGATATTTGGTACTCTTGTGTATGTTCATGTGCCAAAAGAGAAGAGAGCGAAGCTAGAGCCCTCCGGTAAGAAAGATATATTTGTTGGGTATAGTGATTGCTCGAAGGCTTATCGAGTATATATACCTGGACAAAGGCACATTGAGGTCAGCAAAGATGTGATCTTCCATGAGGAAGCTGTGTTTCGTAAAACACTAGAGCTTTCACCAGAAGATGTAGTTGCTCCACTTGAGTTTCCGGATTCAGAAATTCAGAGGGAGGAAGAGGAATTTGAAGATCAAATTCCAAATGAACCGGAGAACATTGAAAGTCCACTAGAAGAACTACTTGAAGTTCCTCCTTCCAAAATGAAACTTGCTTGGTACTGAGAGACAGTGCAAGAAGGCGAGAGGCATAAAGCTCCTCCCGAGACTTTCAGAGAAAGCATAAGACCACAGAAGTACTCCGATCTTATGAGTCAGCTTATTAGTTCAGAACCTTCATCATACGAAGAAGCAACAAGTAAACAGGTAGGGGTTGATGCCATGATTGAAGAGTACAAGTCAATCATGAAGAATGATGTTTGGGAAGTTGTTCCCATACCTATAGGAAAGTCAGTAGTGACTTCCAGATGGCTTTATAAGATCAAGTATACTGTAGATGGCAGTGTGGAGAAGTATAAAGCCATATTCGTAGCTCGTGGATTCACTCAAAAAGAAGGCATTGACTATGATGAGACATTCACTCCTGTTGCTAGGTACACTACCATAAGAACCATCATTTCAATTGCTGCAGTATTCAAATGAAAGTTACATCAGATGGATGTAAAGACAACCTTTCTCAATGGTAAGATTGAGAAAGAAGTTTATGAAGACCCATGTATGTAAACTGAAGAAAGCCTGGTATGGATTGAAACAGGCTTCGAGAGTCTAGTATGCCAGGATGGATGGATTTCTCGATAGCTTGGGGTTTTCCAAAAGTATAGCTGATTCTAACTTGTACTTTAAGGTTGTTCATAATCATGTCTTGATACTTGTTCTATATGTAGATGACTTGTTTCTTACAGGTGTTGAACAGTTGATAGACCAGTGTAAGAGGGGGCTTATCTCTAAATTCGAGATGAAAGATCTCAGATTGATGCATTACTTCCTTGGCTCAGAAGTCTGGCAAAATCCAGGTGAGATCTTTCTAACACAAGGAAAGTATGCAGTGGATATCTTGCAGAGATTTGGGATGCAGGACTACAAGTCCATGAGCATACCAATGACTACCAACTTGACAAATTTGTGGGACTCAGCCCCTAGTTCACAGAATGTGGACTCTACTCTGTACAGACAGCTCATTGGTTCCCTAATGTATCTCGTGCATACGAGACCGGACATTTGTTACACAATGAATGCATTGAGTCAGTTCATGTTAGATCCGAAGCACATACACTTGGTAGCCGCCAAACATGTACTCAAATATTTGCGAGGTACTATCACTTATGGGCTCAAGTATACATCCAGCAGTGGAGTATTGTTATCTGGATATTAAGATTCAGAGTGGGTTGGCAGTGCAGTTGACCGGAAAAGTACCTCTGGTTATTATTTCAGTATGGGATCAGCAATGATCTCTTGGTCCAACAGGAAGCAAGGTTCTGTAGCTCAGAGTACAACTGAGGTAGAGTATATTGCTGCAAGTGATGTCTGCAAGGAAGCAGTTTGGATTAAAAAACTGATATCTGATCTATTCGGGGGAAAGCATGACTCAACGATCATCCATTGCGATAATCAGAGTTGCATAAAGCTTTTGGAGAACCCTGTGTTTCATGATAGATCGAAACACATTGAAATGAGGTATCATTTCATCAGAGACCTAGTGCAGAGAGGTGCTGGAAGTTGTCGTACATTCGTACGGATGAACAAATTGCAGATACCTTGACCAAGCCTCTGTCAGTGTCAAAGTTCGTGTACTTTCGTGACAAGCTTGGTATGGCAGAGAATGCCTCTCTACCTGAGAGGGAGTGTTGATTTTTTTGAGCAGCATCGAGAGCCATTCTCTTCGGAGAATGGGGACACTTGGTTCGGGACCATGGTATAGACTCAACCCAGTGTTGAGTGACCATTCTGTTGAATGGTAGATATCTGGTCTGGGACCATGATATAGACCCAACTCTGCCTTGGGTAGACTCAACCCAATGTTGAGTGACCATTTTATTGAATGGTAGACATCTAGTCCGGGACCATGATGTGGACTAGTCTAGTATTGGTAGACTCAACTTAGTTCTGAGTAGCCATTCTCTGGGGGAATGGAGGCGCTTGGTCTATTACCAAGTATTTGTTAGTTTTTCATCATATAAGCTAGCATTATGATCTTAGGATCTTTTCACTGAGAGAATAACAAGCACAGCAATAAAACATAAGCACATCACAAGAGACAAGAGACACAAAGAGTTTTCCTCGGGGAAACCATAAAGGAGAAAACCCCGCAACTTCCTCAGAGATAGAATCAGCACCAAAACAGTAAAAGCCCAAAATAGTAAGATGCACTTCCGACAGCAGTAGTCTTCTTCTTGTCTAGTCCCAGTGTATTTCCTTCCTCACTAATGCGCCACACTTGAGTGAGTGATGTGTTGCAAGTGATAAATAGAGAGGCTCTCACTCTCTATTTATATTCTTCCGTTCACTTGAAGTGCACTCCAACATGTCGGCCTTACTTAACAATTACTTACTATAGGAGTGTCTAATAACCCTAGTGCCCCACTACTTGTGGGGACTTTACCTCCTCCGACCAATAGGAGGGTAACACAATGGTGGGGACTATTGCCCTGACTTACAATGACTCACCTAGGGTTGACTTCACTAGGATAGTCTAATAACCCAGGGGCCCCATAACTGTGGGGACTTTAACCCTTGACAAATAGGAGGGTTACCCACAATGACTTGACATGACTTTCTCATCATAGAAACTTCTCGGAATAAACATCGGGGTACAATATATAAGAAATACAAGTGAATACATTCCGAAGTTTCAATTACATCAACACTCTCTCTTAACTAGGAAGGTATTCTCTTGACACAATTTATCAACACAAGTCTTCTTCTCTGTATCATCTCGGTCATCGTCAGGTCTTTGTCATCTTCAAGTCATCTTCATCTTCAAGTCATCGTCATCTGTAAGTCATCTTCATTTGGATCTGGATCATCATCACTGAATCTAGATCATCACTCGATCTTGATCATCACTAGACATCATCATCGGATCTGGATCATCACTCGATCTGGATCATCATGGAACATCATCACTGGATCTGGATCATCTCTCGATCTAGATCAACATCACTGGACTGGATCTGGATCATCACTCGATCTGGATCATCACTGCTGGATCATCATCACTGGATCTCGATCATCACTCGATCTAGATCATCGCTAGTCCTATCTCATGATTCTTCTTGTCACAGGAAGTTCTACAGAGCCAACCCTTTTTCATGTTGGTTGTAGGCCTAGCCTCCATGTAGGTCTTTTCCAGCACTTATATCTGATCAACACATGATACAAAGAATGGCTTATCATTTCTATCTGATCAACACACAATGCGAAGATAGATACTGCACTTACATCTGATCAACACATGATACGAAGAATGGCACGCCCAACACTTACATCTGACCTATTCGTCAGAAACGCACGCCCAACACTTACATCTGACCTACTCGTCAGAAAGGCACGCCCAACACTCACATCTGACCTACTCATCAGAAAGGCCCAGCACTTACATCTGATCAACACATGATGCGAAGAATGGCTCAATATCTCTATCTGATCAACACATGATGCGAAGATAGATACTGCACTTACATCTGACCAACACATGATACGAAGAATGGCACTGCACTTACATCTGATCAACACATGATGCGAAGAATGGCTCAATATCTCTATCTGATCAACACATGATGCGAAGATAGATACTGCACTTACATCTGACCAACACATGATACGAAGAATGGCACTGCACTTACATCTGATCAACACATGATGCGAAGAATGGCACAACACTTACATCTGATCAACACATGATGCAAAGAATGGCTCTGCACTTACATCCATCTAGGCAGGAACACATCCTGCTCACAATGATGGAAGGGCTTGCACTCACATCTGATCTTGTAGGAACCAATCCTATAGTCATATCAGAATGGCCCCCAGTCCTCTTCGATTGAGCTACCTGGTAACTGACCAGGCGCCTCCATTCTCCTAGAGAATGGCAGTTGCCCTTACATCCGACCTGCTCGTCGGAATGGCCAACACTCACATCTGACATGGAAGGAACTTAATCCTTTAGCCATGACAGAATGGTTCAGCCCTTACATCTAATCAAGTGGGAACACATCCCTCTATCACATCAGAATGGCTACTTAGTTCTTACACTGAGTGTTCCTGGTAACTGACCAGGTGCCTCCATTCCGAGAATGGCAATTGCCCTTATATCTGTCCTACTCGACAGAATGGCTAGCACTCATATCTGACATGGAAGGGAGCAACCCTATCACCATGACAGAATGGCTCAGCCCTTACATCTGACCATGGAAGGAACCAATCCTCTCACCATGTCAGAATGGCTATGGGTCTCATCACTTTCTCTTGGATGGAACCTCGATCTGGAGAACACCAAGCTTCTCCTTGAAGTACTCGAACTTCATCCTAGCCAATGGCTTCGTCAATACATCAGCTAACTGTTCCTCCATCGCAATATACTGGAGCTTCACTGCTCCTCTTTGCACCATATCCCTGATATAGTGGTACTTGATCTCGATATGCTTCGACTTCTCATGGAATACTGGATTCTCTGACGACTTCACACAACTCTGGTTGTCACAATGTATACAAGTAGCATCTAACTGGAGATCAAATATATCAGACAGTAGCTTCCGCAGCCATACTGCCTCACAACTAGCTGAACAAGCTGCGACATACTCTGCTTCAGCTGTACTCAGTGCCACACAGGATTGCTTCCTGCTAAACCAAGAGATCTGTTATCCAACTTTTTGTACCATAGTTGGGTTACTTGAGGAGCCACCGGTTGACAGACTTGTTCAAAGTCTGATTCCAGTGTATCAGTTGATCTGTCTGCTTGTCTAGCCAATATTGGCTAGTCACTTTTTTATTTGAATAATTTTGACCATGGCCCCGCGGGGTTTGTAATAAAATGTGCTAGTAGGATATTTTTGAGTGGTTCAGTCTCTTGAGACGTAGAATCTCAAATAGGGTATTCCAGGGAGTTTTTTGCCCCTGACAATTATGCTTTGCCTTCAGCCGAGTATAATTGACGAGGTTTTCTCCCGCTTCCTCCAAAGCTGGAATGCCCGATGTTGAATTCTGGGCCTTGGGGGGTTATTAGAGCCCAACTGAGTGTTATAATCCTACTAGACATTATTTAGATAGATCATGGTCATGTCCTTAAGTCATCTGGACATATAAAAAAAAATTCGAAAAAATCTTTTTAGAACAGTGAAAAATTATTTTTTTAATTTTTTAATTTTTAATTACTTTTCCTAAGTTTTTTGGGTTAATTTTTCCATAAATTAAATGGAAAAAACTCGTTCGTGATCCGGACTCAGAATTCGATGATTGAAGGCTCTAACCTTAAGCCAAAAATCATTCTTGATCAGCCATCCAGTCAGAGCCAGCTTTTAGATCAGCAATTAGACACATAATGCCTTTTTACTCAAAAAAGTCAGTTTTGAGTAAAAAAACGATTTTTAGTAAAAAAATGATTTTTATTAAAAAAAAATGATTATTTTGGAGAAAACTAAAACTCTCCAAATTAATCCAAATTTAGTAAAGTAAAAGGCTAAATGACATCTCATGGAACACTTATGATGATTGGAGTTATCATAACTCAGCTTCAGTCATCATTAAGAGAGCAATTAATTTATTATCAGTTATCAGACATGTCATCTCCAGCTAAAGATGAGATGGAGAGCACTCATTGGTCCGGTGATTTGATCGAGGTGAAGACTAAAGCTTGCATCATTAGTGGGCTTCCCAAAGCTAACGGAGGCTCCAGCCAGACCTAAGGATGAGCTTACCTACATCACACGTGTGGCCTCATCCTTGGCTTGTTTTCAGTGCACAGGTTTGGAGTGGGGGTGCCTTGCCTGGGTGGAGGCCTCCCCTCACTCTCGGTTCTCCGGTTTAGGTCTGAGCTCTTTGTTAGGTGGCTAAGCTGGTTAGGGTTGGTTTTTTGGTTTTAAGGTTTTAAAACTCTCTCATTTGTTAAAATAGAGGCTGTTTCAGCTCTATTGGATGGAGATTTTGGGTATGAACACTCTGCCAAAATTATTGTAATATTTGTTTAAAGATTGGAATAAAGTTGTGACTTTGGAGGTCTATGTATGAGCTATTGGAATTGTGGATTCACACCGTCTTTTGGTGATATCTCTCTTACCCTTCTCTTTTTCAATTATTAAATCATTATTCAATATACACTCTTGAAGGGCTAACAATCTAGTTTATGAGTATTTTGTTCGGATTTAATTTGGTTTTCAAGGGTTTTGCAGAGATCATCAAAGGTGAAGGACAAGCTTAAAGATCAAGCTCTTCTTCATGAACTGATGGTTATTTTCATCTAATTCCTTCGTTTTGCAAGTTCTCCTAAGCGCTCCTCAATCCAAGAAAGAAATACAATAGTCAGGGTTTCTCCTTCCTTCCATCAACAAAGATTAAACAATACACTTGGTTACCGAACTTCCTTCCTCTTGCTCTCTTTTTTCTCTTTGACCTCCTTTCGTTTCCTTGCTTTCTAGCCCCTTTCTTTTTTGCTTTGTTTGTCTTTTTTCACTCTTTCTTCTTCGCTGCCCGTTTTTTGCCTTAGTTCACCACTCCTTTTCTTCCTTTTGGACAGCCCTAGTGTACCCTAGTTTATGCCCTCTTTTTGTCTCTTTTTTGCCATAATTTTTGGACCCTCTTGAACCTTGTTTTTGGCCTTTTTGACCACTTTTTGTTCGCTGTCCTGTTTTTTGATTTTTATGACAGCCATCTTCCTTCTTCATTGCTGCCCCATTTTATTCTTTTTACCACTCCTTTTCTTCTTTTTGGACAGCCCTAGTGTGCCCTAGTTTATGCCCCTTTTTTGCCTCTTTTTTCCCTAGTTTTTGGGCCTTCTTCCATCTTGTTTTTGGCCTTTTCTTCCCCTTTTTGTTCGCTGTCCTGTTTTTTTATTTTTATGACAGCCATCTTCCTTCTTCATCACTGCCCCGTTTTCATCATTTTTTATACTCCTTTGGCCTCATAGTTGGCTGCCCTATTCTTCCCTATCCTTGTCTTTGACCTTCTTTTTGTTTTCCTTCCTTCTTCCTATCCTTTCCTTCTTATTTTCAACCTTCCTTTATTTTGTTATTTTGTTTTCATTCAAGCTTTTTCTTTTCCCTTTTCACAAAGTTCGAGAAAAATTTCGAAAAAAGTTTCAAGTAAAGAAAAAACACTCTCATTTTTACAAGTTTTAATAATTGTAGAGTTACTTTGTTTTCATTGAAAAAGTCCTTTCAAGGATTAAAATCCTTAAGGCATATTGCAATAAAGTTTAATAAAGATCTTGTGCTTGAGTGGGGTTTTTAAGTCTCCACTCTCATCTTCCCCCATTTGGGGAGGATTGTGTTGTGTTTACTTGTTCATGCTTAAATTAGATTTGCTTATTAATCTTAGAATACTAATTGTCAATTCATCACTTTTTAATTAAGTTGATTACTCAGTTCTTTTAATTGTTTATCTTTCTAAGTAAATCAACTGTGCAAATCTCTTGAATCACACCATAAGGTGGATCAAGAGTGCTCTCTGTCGGAGAGTCCAATCAATTAATTTCATCTTGTGCTTGTTTAATCAATTAATCTTCATAAGTAAGACTCTTGAATTTGCAGAAACACAAGTTAAGAGCACTCTCTATCGGAGAGCATCTTAGGTTTGCATAACCCCTACATTAGTTTCATCTAGATTAGTAAGTCTCTTGAACCACTGTCATAAGACAAGGTCAAGAGCGCTCTTTGTCGGAGAGTTTTAATTAATTAACTTAATAAAATTCACAACTCACACCCCTTTAATTAATTAACCCCCTTCCCTCCTTGCCAGAGTATGCTCTAACCGATCTTCGATCAGAATACCCAAAAACGGCATTAGATCTCTAAACCCCATAAGAGGAACTTAACTAAAACTTTTTCCCATAACCAACGCACCGGCGTTGTTCGATAAATACCGAGGCATGTGGGAAAATTCCAAGTGTGGGCGCTGGGCTACCTAATCTGGGCACTGGTAGTTAAGTTATTGAACACTTACCTTTGACCCCAGGCAGGTCCGTCATGTCTTCGAACGGAGCCACTGAAGGTATTACCGGTTAGGACATCCAGCCACCATAAGTGAAGATCACAAACAAAAAACTCTTAAAACTTACCAAGAGCACTTGCAAAACCTAACATTTACTGGAATTTTTGGGATTCACATATTTACACTCAAAGCATCTCTGATAAGTTGACTCCATAGGCACTGGTCCCATCTTTTAGCATTGTTGATAATCTGGGCCATTTGTCCATTGAATGTTTGATTATAAATCATATCTATGAATGCTTTATCTATTTCGTGAAGCTCTCAAATATTTGTCTATCTTTCAATTTCGGTGATAGCAACGTGGATTGCTTTGTCTTGTGTTAAATTCATCACATTAATCATTTTAAATCACAATAACTCCTAAACAACACCCATCCGCATCTGAAACATCTAAAAATTAACTTAAACATTGAGCCATAGAAAACTCTTTGTTAGGGACTACCCCCCTTGGCTTCGTTAGGAGTTAGCCTAAACGAAGGAGCTAGGAGTAGGTGACAGTACCTAGCTCTGTGCTTGCCCCCAAGGTCACACCTCTCCCACTTTCTCAAGTGAGGAGACAGCTTTTAGAATATTTTTGCTGCTGGTGTGCAATCGGCGGACAACAAGATCACACTTGATCCCATACTGAAGCAACATCCTGAAGTACTCTTCCTGTCAATGGCACTGCCTGCCTAATCTGAATTAACATAACCCTCCAAGTTAATCTTTTGATTCGCATTGTACTTGAGCCCATAATCAATTGTACCCTTCAGGTACCTCAGAACATGCTTTGCAGCAATCAAGTGAACACTTTTCGGATCTGTCAAGTACTGGCTCAAGGTGTTCATAGCAAAGCAAATGTCTGGTCTCGTGTTCGTCAGGTACATCAATGACCCAATCATCTGACGATACGTTGTAGTATCAATCAACTTTGATGAAGCATTTCCCAATAGCTACAGGTTCGATGCCATCGGTGTGGTCATAGCCTTGTAGTCCATCGTCCCAAACCTCTTCAGGATCTCTACTGCATACTTCCCTTGTCCAAGGAAGATTCCATCTGTACTCTGCCACACCTCCATACCTAGAAAGTAATGCATCATCCCCAAGTCCTTCGTCTCAAACTCAACAGCAAGCTTTCTCTTCGTATCAGCAATCAACCCATCCATACCTGTCACAAATAGATCATCTACATACAGTAGAAGCATCACTAGGTTGCCGTCTTCAACCTTGTAGTAAAGGTTGGAATCTGCTTTACTGGATAAAAAACTATCAATTCTGTCGTACCATGTCGAACCTCAGGATCTTCTGCAGTCACTCCCTCTGAAGCGGAGCATCATACTCCCTCTGTCTTCCATACTCTATGCACTGAAATATTCTGTACCGGAGTGACAAGTAGTATCCATCTAGGATCATTGTATACCAAGATCCTCTATTTTGAACTTTCTCAAAAGTTTTTCTCACATCCATCTGTGAGCTTGTCATCTTTTATCAACCTTGTAGCAAAGGTTAAGATATTCATTAAGCTCATCATGTATGTGTTATCCCATGGGTGTCTTCTGAACTCGTACAAGGCCTTCTTTCATTTGCACACATGATTATGCATGTCATGTGACTTTACTTCTAATAGCTGTAAATGTTTCTTCGTAGTCTATGCCTTCTTTTCATGAGAAGCCTCGTGCTACGAATCTTGCTTTGTATCCCACGATGTTTCCATCTACTGCATGATGGAGCTACGAACTTCTCTTCATGTATTGATACTGCATCCTAGACATCATTCTTTTTGACCTAGTTTTCTTGGTTACTTCTTCATAGCTGGAAGATTCTGCATCAATGATGTCGCTGCATTCATCATATTATTCTTCATCTTGAACTGTCGTCACTTGTTCTTCGGAACAAGTTTCATCCTTCTTTGCTTGTAGGTGATTATGTATGCGATCTTTCCTACAAGTCAAATGT
>LPNX010900223.1:572803-582803 GCA_001517045.1 Pseudotsuga menziesii | reverse complement strand
CAATTTGATTGAAATCAGTCAGATCTGAAGCAGATTGACTGGATCTGACAAATCCTTGACTGAAGGAGGTGATCAAATCAGATCCAGAGTTGATCTTGACCATCCTTTATGGGGAATTTCGCCCTCCCTCTCTCCTCAACATGTTTTGGCTCATCTGGATGAGTTTTGCGCCGATGTGTCAGTGTATGGGTTGATGTGTCAGCCAGATCAGTCCCCGGTTGACAAGTAGGCTCATTCCAGCCTCAGTTGTGCATTGATGAACTCTCCATCAATTGATTTCACTTGATTCCATGAGGAATTGCGCCCCCCCTGGGCTAGATGGCCTGCAAATTGTATAAATCCTGCTTGAGGCTCCCTCTTCCAAGCTAGTTAGAGCTGGGATTGAGGTGCTGCTGCTATTGTATTGTTGTAATTCTGCATTTGAAATAAAGAAAAGATTTGGAGGAAATACGGTGTGGTGCCATTACATGTGTGGATGATTATTGCCATTGTTTCACTGAGGTAACCTGTATCTATGGTCATTTTTTGCTAATTTCTTGTATATCTGTGGTTAAGATTGGTAATTAGCTTATTACAATCTTGATAGGAAAGGTGTTGCTCAATAAGTTTATTGACTGTCACTCTCCTTTGATGCATGTTTAGAGATCTATATTTAGCATGTCCTATAAGCTTATATGCATGTTATCTTGAATCTCTTTGTATGTACTAATCGGATCTCACAAGTTTCTTGGCAAGTTCTTTGATTTCAGCTGAGTTGCAGGTTCATACTTCGGAGAGGATGCTGATCTAGTTTCCTTCTTCATTCTCTTCAAAACATTTCAAATGCATAGTCCCTCAGCATTCCACTTGAAATCTCTACTGCGGATCTTCAGGGAAACCAGCACTTTTCTCCTCTTCTTCCTCCCTCAAAATCAACACTTTACCTGGTTACCTTTTCAGTTTAAAGCTGTGATTTTATTTGGATCTGTTTCATCAAAGTAAAATATACATATATCTAATATTTCATATCTCACATCCTAGATCTTGCACTTAAAAAAAAGTATCATAAGCATCCCAGATCTAGTTGTAGGGAAATTGTCCTTTTTGCATGAATTTGAAAGAAAACTTGTAGATCACATGCATTAGATTTCCTTTCACGGCGATAAAATTCAATATTCTGCAATATCAGTGCTTTTAATTGTCTGCACAAATAGAAATCCAAGATCCCAAGGAAAGCTTGCTTTCCTTGGTTCCCTGTTCACCGTTTTAGCTAGTTTAATTTCATTATTTTTTGAGATAAAGTAGGCTGACCCAAAGATACTCTTAAAGTGCTTTTGGGCATTTGTTATTCTAACTTGCTCGCTTTCATTTAGCAGGTCTAACAGAAAGGAAAGGAAGCTGCTGTCCAAAGTGGCTTTTGGAGCGCTCAAATACCCCCAGGGGTCTCTCTTTTGTCACATAATTTGTAAATTTTTTGTATAAACTGTAATATCTTGGTTTCAGCCTATATAAGGACCAATAAAGTTCTGATTTATCAGTTCTCTGATATTGTAACTGCTGTAATAAAATCCTCCTTTGAATAGGCTCTTTCGAGCCCATTCCCCATCCCCCCTGGGGGGATTCGCGTCGGTGCCATTTTCGTCATTTTCTGCTTATTTATTTTTACTAGAATTGATCTAATTTGCAGGGTAGTATATTTTATCTTGTTGTTAATTCCATATTCCATATCTTACTTTCAAAAGTAATCATAATACTTACCCCACAATTTCCCGAGTGACCCGAAAGGGGAAAGAGATTCGTGGTAGGATTAATCAGAAAACTAGATTTGTGTAGTTGTTTTATTTTTTCTATCATTTTTTTATCAGCTACTTTAAAATTAACCCCTCCTCGATTCCCCGATTGAGATCCACTTGGATCGAAAGAGGTTCTTGGAGGCTTTTCTTTTAAACAAGAACACATCTCTTAACAACTTATTAAAATTTACAAGACTCCAGTGTGTATGCTCTGCACTTGGCTGTGGTTCATTCGATCAGTCAAGCTATATCAAAAGCACTTGGGTGACTAGCATAATTAGGACTCACCCTCCCCAATTAACAAACCATCAGGTGAAAATCCAACACCTCGATCAAACCTTTACGGTGGTAAAATACCCAAAGGAAGCAGGAACCTACTGAAAAGTGACCTCGGGGCACCGATCTCTGTCACACCCTAACGGGTGCGTTACGAACATAGCCCCAGAGACTCCATTTCAGCCCACATATTCCTTGCAGGTAGCCGTGTAGGTTTTGTTTTGGACATACTCCAAGTACTCTCGGGTTCTTCTGGGTCCCCCTTTTAGCCTAATTTAAACAACTCATACTCCAATTTTAACTTAAAACATACCAAGATGCAATCGCAAAACATTCACTCCAAGCACACGCAAGCATATTGATCTCTTTGATTTGACTCCATTATTAAGGCACTGGTCATTTTTGCTTCATATATATATTATTTATCAGCTTTGTGCTTTCGTGTGTTATTTTCGTATCTTGTCATGTTCAATTGTTATAGTTAAAATATTCAAACTCCTAAAATAACTATTTCAGTTTAACATCACCACACTAAGAAATCATCCTTAGTAAACTTAATAGGGTCTACCCCCCTTGTCTCCGTTAGGAGTTGAGCCTAAACGGAGGAGTCAAGAACAAGGTGACAGCCTTGACTCGAGACTTGCCCCCAAGGACACACCGAGTGGCTTGAATATTTCTGCCACGTGATCCAGGTGTGTGAAAAGGCGGCAACAGAGAGTTTGGACCCTTTTTCTTCCTCCTCTCATAGAGGAGCCTCACCTTTTATCCCCCCCCCACCTCGTAGAGGAAATACCCCACCTTCTTCTCCATCTTCAGGAAGAAGCCACACGACATCTTCATCTTCCCATAGAAGTCAAAGATCACTATCACATATTACCATTCTCCCCAACTCCCCCCCACCCCCCGATGAAGAAATAACACATATAATATGATGGTGGCACCTAACCCATACCTACCATTTATGGGTAGCTTGAATCTCCATAATTTAGCAAAGTTGGTCAATGACCCTATTGCTTATGATGCAACATGATTTGATATGATTAAAATATGCATGAAAATATCCCTTGAGACTTTACTCAGTTCAAAGGGAAACTAGTAGATGATCCCACTAACCATATCATGGTGTTCAATCTATGGTGTTCCTCCAACAATGTAGCAGAGGATTCGGTGAGACTCCGCCTCTTTCAACAAACTCTCATAGGTACAGCTGCAAAGTGGCATGTGAATCTACCAAGGGAATATTGTACCAATTTTGGGACGATATCCACCATGATTCTCACCTACTTTTAGTTACCAAAACATCATGACCTACGCCTTGAAATTATCAACAAATATCAGCAAAAGACTGTGACCCACATTGCAAACCACATCCATGAATGGCATCGCAGCTCCACCTTGTGCAAAATTGAGACTCCACCTTGTGTAAAATTGAGATTCAACCTCAATTACATTTGGATTGGTTCGTTAAATCACTCCAATCGAATTTGGAAAAGGCTGTATCTACGTCCATGACACAATTTTAAGAAGAGGCCATTCTAAATCCCCAATATGTTGACCTCATTTACACATAATCAAGGTATCTATATATTGTCCTACTCGATGCCTCTCTGCATCATTCTTTAGGTCCTCCCATTGTTGGGGTGTCGCATTCCACAGATGGGACTATTGGGTCTATTTCTCCATGAGGTAAAGTTCCCCCACAACCAACTCTTGTACCAGACCCTATGTCAGTGTAGTATTCACCCATCCTCATTGTGTTGGCTCCCTCGACTGTTGTCCCAAATCCTCTATTTGAACAGTTACAATATTGTTCCTATACTCTTACAAATGCAAGCAAAGCACAATCGGTGCCTCCACAGAAAATTTCTTATCTTGCTCCTACCTCCACATCATATGGAGCACAACGAGCCTATATCCCACCAATAGGTTACAACCCTTATTATCCATACTCGTGACCTCCTGGTTTGACCCCCATGTCTCATATGGGGGTCAATTTAGTCCAACCTTCTTTACAACAACAAAATCAATAGTTTGAGAAATTGAACATCCCCAATCCCCTGAATCCTCAAAATCATGGGAGAAGAATGGAAATAACAAGTTGATCCAGCAACAGGGGCAAGGGGTCAACTCCCCTCCCTAGTAGAATCAGAACATGAGTAACCAAGAAGAGCAAGGTGTTGGTTGTGGAGCCTGATATTCCGAATTAAAAGATGTTATTATTTATTCGTGTATGTACCCTAGTTTTACTATACACTCGTCCCAACATGGGGGTGCAAAGGGACATCGCACCCCCATAGGGGTACGGGGGCAACCATCCTCCTCCAGATGATTTGATAAGAAGGAGAATAGAAGTTTTTATAGTGACAACTAGAGTGTCATTCATCTTGCAAAGAACTCGGCCCAAATACTAAACATATACAGCTCAAGTACCATTTCATACAGTCTATTCTAGAAGACGAACTATTGAAGTCGGAAAAGATACACACTGCCTAGAATCCTGCATACATGTTGACAAAGGTAATAACCAGGGATAAACTGATCTCCTGCTCAATTTCAGTTGGCCTTCAATCATGAAGGCGAAGATGATAAATTTTCCAATTCTAAAGTTCAGAGCATAGTTCAGCAAGTGCGTCAACAATGGAGTTGTTGTGATTAGTCTCCAAGTGGGATATTGTTGTTCTTGGAGCCTGATATTCATGATTCAAATATGTTATTGTTCACCTTTGTTGGTACCCCAACACTCCTCTCATCAGGGGGGTGCAGGGAGACATCATCCCCCCACACCATCCCCCCCAATTGGGGGTTCCAAGGGCTAGTGAGCCCCCGATAAGGGATTCAGGGGTGGAGACCCACAAAAAAAAATTTGGGATGTTTGTTGGATAATAGTATATGGGCCCATGGTATTAGGTAATCCATGGTATTTTGCCATGGTAATTCCCCTACAAAAGGAAATCATTGTAATACGGTTGTGTATCATATTGTAGCATTGTAAAATGATATATGTGATTGTGTGAGAGAGGATGTGAGAGAGTGAAGAGGAAGTGTAGTGGGTGTGTTGTAGTTTGTATCCCTTCATTTTTGTTGGAAGGTATAATAATAAAAGCACTGGCAATTTCTGTGTGGACATATCCCATCTTGGGTGAACCACGTTATATTGGTGTTTCTCTTGTAATGTGTTTATGTGTCTAATATTTGCATCTTGTTTATGGTTTATTGTTATTGCTCTGTGATCTTGTTTTTTGAACATAAGGGGCCAACCTCCCTCCCAAGAAAAAACATAACCTAAGTAACCAACAAGGGAAAGAGGGAAATCCCCCCAAACAACGAAAACATGCAAACATGAGGACCAATTACTCTTTCTCAATATGTGGCAAGTGTGGTCATTACACTCACCATTTCCCACTTATCCTCGACTACCATCACTTGGTGGAAGTGATAAAAAGGACATCATAAAAAGCCCCTCATGTGCCTAATGCCACAAAGCCCCTGCAAGTTGTCTTGGAACAACCTTTCACCAATCAAGGTGTTGTCACTCAACAGCCATACCATTTCCTTATAAGCGATGGTTCATTTCAAAACATTTTCATGAACTTGACAATTGTTCACCTTCAAACCTGACCCAAAGGGTATACCAGTCTTGAACCCTCACTGGTCGTAGAGGAGGCTCCCATCTTAATGGGAGGCCCTTTACAAATTTTATTCCCTAACATGGAACAAATACCTAGGATACCAAAGGCACCACTTCAGTGTGCCCCTCATAACCCTGATATGAAAGCCACACACAAATATAATATTGTGGATAATTTGGCTCAGTATCTAGCTGCCATGTCCACATTAGAAGTGATCCAATCTTGTATGAATTAACACAAGGCACTATTGAATTCACTTGGCATCGTCGACACTTCATACTCGTGCCTCGTTACTTTTTACCTTGACAAGGGGGACCCATGACTACCATTGTCAGTTGCATTCCAAGTCTCAATCACAATTAAGAACATTATGATTCAACGGTGCATCATCAATGAAGGTGTATATACTTGTATCATGTCCTCAAAATTTTGGAAAAGACTAGGTTCACCTGAGTTAATCCTATCCTCCATCACCCTCCACTCCTATGATGTTTGACTATCACACCCTAGAATATTGTACCAAAATTTCCCCATCGAGCTAGCGGGGGGAATGGTAATGATGGATATTCCATTCGTTGATTCCCAACTAGACTACAATATCCTCTTGGGTTGTAGTTACATGTATGCGATGAAGGTGATTTCCTCCTCAATCTTCCTCATTTTCATGTTCTCTTTTAATAGGAATGTCATCACCCTTGACCTACTTAACTATTATGACCCCCACTCTAATGCCAAAATTAAAAATGTCCTACCCATAGTAGGAAAATTCAATAACCCCCTTACGATGGCTTCTTCCTAGGCATGTACAAATATTTTGACCTCCTAGGGGAATATTCAGTCCCTTCACCAGAAATCCCCACCTCAACAAACGGTCTCATGTGCATCATTTTCACCTACAATAATGACTCTCCTAACATAATGGCATCATCATCAATGCTCCACGCCAATCATGGAGTAGAAAAAACCTTGAATCTCTTTGTGCCCCTTATGTTCTAGATACCTTTCTTGTACCCCCCACCACCAGACTGCAAGGAACATCGATTATGACCAAATCACCCTACCTAGACTCACTTTGGGAATCTCTATGTGGTACCTTACGCCACCATACCCAAACATGGTCTCAAAACCCCTAGCACACTATGAAATGGTGCCAGTAAGATAGGTTACTTACCTGGGTCTTGACCTCGATTCAATAGCACCTATGACCAAGCCATTATCATGTGTCTCTTAAAATACCAATGGGGGCACCATTCAACCCAAATTGAAATCCCCCATCATGAATAATCATGCCTCTAATTCCTCATTGGGAGACATTAAGCCTAAAGTTAGGGGCACCACAAAACAAACGTTAAAGGCCCCCATCATGATTGACACCCCTACCATGAGAGTCACCCCCCCATGTGCTCTATGTGGTCAACGAGGTCATGAAAAAAAATTGTTCCCTACCTTACCAAAGCTTTGGAGTCTACTTAATATCCCTATTAGCATCACACATGCATCCCCAGTTGTGGCAGGGGGCACCACAACTTCCTCATCACCCAATAGGATATCTAAGTCCAAATTGTTACACACCAACAAAACATGTTTGATTTTCTTCAATTTTGGATTTATACACACCATTTCCTTGACCTGCCTCGATTTCAGGATGCATTCACAACCATTTGTCTCACCCACCCTTTGGTTGAAAACCGTTCACCTACACCAAAGGAAACCACTACCACCAACACTATTATGAGTGTTTCACCTCAGCACATATAGAGTCTAGTCCACACACTAAATCAAGAACACACTAATCGCACATGTTGACATTACAAATTGATGTCCCATCACTCATTTCATTTCCCTCTAATAGTTGCATACCGCACCCTTCACGCCGAACAAAAGGGGCTCTCTGACAACCTCACCCCTACCGGAGTTTCCCTTCCCAGAGTCATGGAAGAAGAGGAAAATTATACCGATATAAGCGGTGACAAAAATCTATTGGTTTTATACTGATAATCCACCTTAGTACCTTAGTGTTAGACCTTAGACACTTTTATTTGCTTCCATGCAGTATTTTCTATGGTTTAGACTTAAGGAAATTGGCATTTATGACATTTGAGGCGCTCCTAGTTGATCATTCTGCACAGTTGAGGTGCTCCAAGTTGATCATTCTGACACCTAGGCACCCACATTGATTGTAGTCAACCAGGCATGCACTCCCCTTCCTTAATTTCAGGGATTTGGTCCAACTTGAGGCGCTAGCGCTCGGTTTGAGTGGTTTTTGGACTGTTTTTGGAATTTATTACTCTCCTAGAGCCAATCCCACTCACCCATGTTCTCACCCACACCTTCCATACCTTCATTGATGTTCCAACACACCTTTCGCATGTTCAACATGCATTCGTGGTCAGTTGGGATGAGTTGGAGGCTCATTGTTCCACCTAGGGTCGTTGAGGGTCAAATCTTGTGATGCAACTTGTATGCATTCACATGGCCTCCAAGGCCTCACAATGTTTCCCTATTGTTTTATATATCAGTTCCAAACATAGTTACATGTTGGAAAATGTTAATAATATCCATTATTGACTTCATGTGTGTATGTAAATTTCAGTCTTTCATATATTTTGTGCATGTTTTGTGAACCATAGCGAATTTTGAGAGTTTATTTGGCTCCTAGATCCATCTGTGCTTCACTTCCCACATGGTATCAGAGATATTTGGAGCTGCAAATCCATTCTGGTGTGTTTGATTTGCTGTTTTAAGTATTCTCCAGATAGATTCGTGAGTTTTCATTACAAGTACAATCAACAATTTGTCACCAATAGTGCAAGCAGAGATAGAGCATACCCATGTTTTGCTAACACCATTCAAAGTAGTTGAACGGCCTCTACAGGGTCACCATGGGGACAAAGGTCAAACCAAATTCTGCAGTTCAGAAATTGAAGTTTTTTAATAGACTTGATGAAGCATTTGGAATGCTTTGTCTCAGCATTTCGAGAGACTTTCTTTTTCATGTTGACAGTCTAACCACCCCAAATGAATTGTGGATGAGGCTTGAAGCTCTGTTTGGGAATACTTATGAGATGAAGGGTCACCAGCTATAAAATGAGCTCATCTCCTTGATCCCAACGCATTATGTGACAATCCAATATTTATTCACCACATTCAAGTCATTGGTGCTTCAACTCAAGCAGTGTGGCATAGAGAAGAAGGAAGAGAAACTCATATTGTCCATTATTTCAAAGCTAAGGCCTGAGTACTAGTTTAGTTTTATATTTTAGATCTAGATTAGACCTGCATTTAGCTTAGGCATCTGCAATTCGTTCTTTAAACAAAAAATCATATAAACAGTGGACTAGGCCGTAACCAGTAAAAGATTTAAACAAATTAATCTACAGTAGCCGAAACCATGAACCAAACAGATTCCCCACACCAAACGGTGTATGATCTAATTGGGATTGCTCACTGGGGAGAATCCTTATTGTCTGTACCTGGGATTTTTCTAGGCATCAACAAGAATATGAAACACATTTTAAAGAAGAGTCAGAAGTGGAGAATCTTAAAAAAATACTTTAGCATTACAAAATGAAGAACATGCATTTGCATGACTTCAATGGTAAGTTGATACTAGAAAATCGGAGGTTAAGGGAAAATATTGAAGAATAAAATACAAATTATATAGATTTGGATGAAACAACTAAAGAAGCAGTAAAAGGAAGGAAAACAACACAACAAAGAAATGAAGAACATACCAAGAAAAAAAAAGACCTTCTAGAGAGACTTCATACTATGGAAGAAGAATATCCATGTTTGCAAAGGATATCTTAGTCTTTAGATGGATTAATCATATTGGTTGAAGGATCACGTAGTATTTGACCAAGATAGCTTGTAATTTTCAATCAATTCACGTGGACCAATCATCAGCAATGGAGTGGCTATCAAAGGCTCTATATCGTTTAAACAGGTCGACAAATTTAGGCTCATCAAAATCAACTTGTGTCATAGAAGTATGTTCAGAAAATATTTGCAAGTCTAGCTTGATAAACTAGGATCAGAATTATCAAGTGTAAATCTTTGTTTTAGTTGCCTAGTTAATATAAAACTATTTTGGGCATATTTGACCCTTAAATATAGGATCTCTAATTGGTTTTGAGAAATATGTTCAATTATAAATGTACAAAATCAAATAGTAATAGGGGTTGGTTTTGGTAAGGATCGAGAGAGAGAATATTGGATCTGTAGCAAGGAAACTTTGTATTCTATAAGATCATTTTAAAAAAACTTCTTAAAGACGATATATATATATATATATGTGTGTGTGTGTGTGTGTGTGTGTGTGTG
>LPNX010900223.1:492016-572444 GCA_001517045.1 Pseudotsuga menziesii | reverse complement strand
GTGTACATGTATATATATGTATACATCTATATATACATGTATATATATATACATATATGTATGTATGTATGTATGTATATGAACCAACTTAGCCATTAATAAATTCTGAATACATTTTTCATTTGTTTGATTTGTGTCTATTTATGAATTCATTTATGATGAAGTGTTTGTCATGAATGCTCATATCTAGTCTCTGTGTTCATAATCACTTCTTCTTAGAAAGTGTTTATATTAAGGATACTTCAGTTTTGATATATGAGTACAGTTTGTATCTTATGTATTAGAGAGTTAACCTAGTTCGTCTTATGTTTATGTTTTATGTTTCTTGGTATTTAATTTTGTCTCCTTAAAATATCATAGCTCTGTTGTGGTATACCATATTATGATACTTGAAATCTTGGCCCTTTATATTTTCCAAACCCAAATTAAAATGCAACCAACCTTAAAACCTGAATTTTTCAACTTGAGATTCCTGGGCTTTGTACCCTTGTAGTTTAGTACAAACAACCCCCAACTATGATTCCCTTCCCCTCATATTAGTGTTATATACTACCAATTCAACCCTGACATTATACTTTCAACAAAGGAAGATTGAGTCTTATCACTCATTGGCCCTTGTATCCAATTACAGTGTCTCACTCTTATATCCTGGTCCATTCACTATATGGTTGTACGTGTTGGCATGATTTATGTCGACCCAGGTTCAAACTCCTTGTTCATCAACAAAACCCAAGATATCGTCCCAACAGATGAGCTCTTCATCAGAAACACCTACGATGCATATAATGCCTCACTCAAGATACCTTAAGGGAACTTCAAGAACAAAGTTTCTACAGTTATGAGGGGGATTTCTTTATTACAACTTTATCAAGTCACTCAACGGAAACTGGGGAATAGAGTCATGTCTCATACATTCATTCAAGAATATAACCTATTGATTTGTCAACATATATAACATTATGTAACATAAAGCATTAACACATGGTAACTACTCTTCCATATGATCATAACATTAGATGTGCAACATATATAGATAAGTTCATTCCCAACAGATCGACTCGACACATTCAAATCAGCTCATTCACAACATATATGAATTTGACATAAACACATAGATTAAAGACACACAAACACAAGGATTAACATGGAAACCCATCCAGAAAAAAACCTAAAGGTGCTCTTCATCTAGCATGAGAAATGGTTTAGCACCTTTGGTCTGGGCACACATCTTGCAGACTCTTCTTTTGATATTCTTTACAATTCATGTATTCTTCTCTCGTCTCATGCTCTCTGATTTTTTCCCTCTATCTCTTTTCTTGCTCTTCTTATTTTTCTTAATCGTTGTCTATGAATATGTATATATATTATCTACACATAACTTGGATTCATGGTTTTATGCTTTTACACTTCTTGATTTAACCGTTGACTGACTCTCAATTGATAGTCAACAGGTTGTCTTTCTAATTTAACCCATCCCGTTACATCTAAAAATAGGCTTTATCGACCCAAATTACAATCATGCTTTATTCCCAAAAGCACATTATTAGTTTAACTAACTTTTTACAAAAAATAGATCAAACTCCTTGTCTCGACCCGCTTTCTTCCTCTTCTATCGTGGCTCCTTCCATCATGGTGTTTGCTTGTCTTGCAACCAGAATATTCATAATTTCGATCATTATTCTGGTTATCTTCCCTCATATTTTCCTAGGTCCAACGAGCCCCCAACACTCACATGTGTATCGTAACAATCCACATTAGTCTGATATCTCTGTAAGTGCAAATTTTCTCTAAAAATATTGAAATATTTTCATGACCTATTTTGTTTCTTGTCACACCTATTCCTGTATTTTCTTCAATTGTTCCATAAGTTTGGAACTTGTATGTTCAGAAGTTGTCATTCTCGTCAAACCCAAAGCATGTCATACCTTCTCATGAATAGGTTGAATAATACCTGTAATCATTTTTTCTTATGCTTGTAGCTCTACTACATAGTCTGTTCTTTTCTGTTGTTGTGTTCACAATCTAGCTACTTTCTCTTGTAGTTTCTATCGGCTTTCTTGGTCATAATTTCTACTATGTGCAACTTCTTCAATTCAGCCTTCAACTGGTTAAAGTCTACTTCAACAGTATGCAACTGCTCAGTCACCTATTCTAGCTTTGTGTCATCGATCAAGGATTCCCATGACTGAGAAACTTGTTTGACCGCTTTGGCACAAAGTACCTCTGCTTCTTCAATATTTTTCACAACCTTAGTTGTTGCCTTGCTTCACTCTTCTAGTACCTCTGGGTGTACTGGGTGTCATATTTGATTCCAACTCTGTAATGTTCCCAAAAGTGACATGCATGCAAACCCTAAAAATTACATGCATGCAAAGATCAGAAGTGACATGCATGCAAACCCTAAAAGTGAGATGCATGCAAACCCTAAAAGTGATATGCATGCAAACCCTAAAAGTGACATACATGACATCTAAGCATTATTTAATGATGCATGCACCCAATTAAGTCTCCATGCACATGCATGCAAGTCAACTACAAATTAGAAGTTAAAGTGACCTAATTAGGTCAAAGATTAGGTTTTGTGCAGTTGAACTTTATAAATAGAGAAAAAAGCGAGAGGGGACTTCACTTTGGATTATGATTATTTTGGGAGCTCTTGGATAGCAGCATAGCAGTTGGGGTTGGAGACGGAGTCTTCAGCTAATAGGATTTCGGCAGTGAAACATCTGTCCTAGTCTTATTCTGGCAATTAGGGCAGCGAACCACTTCATCTAGTTTGGAGCAGTGATCCTCTTCTGGCTGTTGCTTGGTTATTTATTGAAGTTGTGGTGTTATTATTCATTATTGAGTTTTGGGTTTTGAAAGCTCGAAGAGCTATTTAGGGTTGAGGACAAATTCCTTAGCCAACAATTGGGTTCGATGGTGAGATCTATCCACCCTAGTCAATTCAAAAGGAAAGATCATTTCGATCTATCACTGTGCTTCATGATTGCCAGAGTTAAGTTTGGTATTAGAGTTTGAGTTATTTATGGCAGCTGGGTGAATTCTTCCTTGGAAGTCTGAGTACAAGGGTGTATCGAGTAGAGGCCTCATTGTTGTGGAGAATGGGCATATCCATCATTGGTTTGGGCAGCAATATTTTGTACTTTATTTGGGCAGAGATTCTTCTCTTCGCTGCTGCTTGCTTATCTGCTGAGGTCGTGGCTATCCTTGAGAGCTGGAACCATTGAATACACCAGATATTTCCTCTCTCTCTGGCAGTGTTTCATCATTATTGCAGAGACCTCTCTTTAAACTAAGGCGTGGGCAGTCATATTCCAGACAAGAGAAGGGGGTGAGCCATTGTTAGAGTGATCTTCCATTTCCTTTGGCAACGAATCAGTACTCCTAGCAGAGATCTATCAAAAGGGTGACTTGAATCATCTCAAAAAGGAGTGTGATATTTGTTTGATGGTCATATCTCAAAAGAGGGCGCACGATTTTATGCATGAGAGGAGATTAAATAAAGGGAAGGCCGTATTCATAATCTCAGGGCTGTAATCTCCACAAGCTGGGCGTGATCTATTTTGCTGGGCATGTAACTGTCTAGGGGGGGCTATCTTCTCCTGCAACACTCTACCATTGCCCTCTACACACAGATCTGATTATATAGTACTGCTGTTAAACTTACAGCCCCTATCATCATAATTTAAGATCTGATTATAAATTGTCATTGTTACAGACATCAACAACCACTGACATTCCTGGTGGAGATCCCATTCTCAGCTGGGGCATATAACATTGCATGATTGATATTTAAATGAGGAACAGAGTTCATGGTATTTGGGAATCAGATCTATTGTTGAAAGCATCATACTTCCTCCTTGGCACTATTAAATATTGACTAGCAGCAGTCTTAAATCTTGCAGTAAACCATCAGCATTGTTCAAAGGTCAGAGTTATTCCACTTATTATATATGGTTACACAGGACTGATTTGAGGTACTTATTATGTCCACACTTGCATAAACAGTTTATGTTTTCCATTTGTGTTCTCTTGTTTAATATCATGGGATTTATAATGGTTATGCATCTTACTATGTCATGCAATTAATATTTGAATGAGCAAACTGTTACATGAAGATTGCAAACAACAAAATAAACTAGTAAGCCAGAGGAACTAAGTGAAAGGAATAATATTCTCAAACAACCACAAGCAAATCAATTTCAGGATTACAAGAAACAAGCAAGTGCAAACATAAGAAGGCAGATCTCCTTACTTGGGATATTTCAAACTCCATGACTTGCTTGCATAGGTTCTCATATATCTCACCCAGTCATATGATTTTTGCTTCAGATAAAATCTCATATGTGATTTCTTCCTCAACAAAATGGCTACAATTAAGTGTAATAGTTGCATCCAGTCGCTTCCTGTCATCTTTCCAGGTTTTTATGTATTATTAGTCTCCTTGAATGTTTGTTTCAGCGATGAAATGGTTTTCTTTGATGACTTTAGTTGTCCAAATATCGCCCGCTCTCTTGTCTTCATCTCTTCAACTACAACATGTTGAATAACATGCAATTGATCATTGGCACTGCAAAAAAATTAAAAGTCACACGGCCAAGATCCTTGACCACAGCATTGAGCGCCAGCATTCGTAAGTCAATTTCTTGACCAAATACTAGTATATTTTCTTACAGGGTCATCTACGATGTCTCGATAGGTCACTCTTCAAGTCGGTCGGCTCGGTCCTGCGACATAGTCGAATATGGTGCTTGGTTGACCGCTACTCTAACTTCTTTTACTGCAGTACACAGTACCTGCAATAAATATGCAATGTTGCTCCCTAATTTTGTATGGCGTTCATCCATATTCTTACAAGTTTGGTTAGCTACTTCTTCCATTCTGTCTAATATGAGGTTATAATCATCATTTGTAAGACTGACAACTCCAAATGATCATCGACCTTCCTTCTCTTATGACTCTTCTCAGACTTTTATGACTGTTTTCTTTTATACCCAAACTATGGATCTATTGGGGTCGCACTGGATGTATTTTAACTATTGTAAGGAGAGCTTGTTAGGATTTTTGCTAGCGAAACACCTCCCTAGTTTCCATTATGCTTCTTTGATGGGTCATCCTATCACAACTCCTCTTCTAGATATATTTGATCCTCTGCAATAGGTACTCGCTATTCTTCAGACCAATCGTAAATAATTTCCCCAATTTCTTTAGGGTATAGATGAAACTATGTATTTAACCGCTAGTTCTGTGGGTATTGTCGCATATGCAAAAATATATGGTGCACCCCGACCAAAAATCTAATGATGTTACGAAACCTTATAATGGTTTCCTCTATTAGTTTGGCATGTTTCTTAATAAAATGTCTAAGTTCCTCTGCTTGTCGATAAAACTCAATATTAATATATCTTTGTCATTGCATATTCTCTTTGTTGAACCAGAGATTCTGGTATATGGCTCATTGGCACGACACGGGGACATGTACCCCTTAGTAATTTGTTGGTTCTTCCCATGCGACAAAGGAAATCAAAATCAAAAGCCAGGAATAATTAAAGGGGTTACCTTTCTCCTATGCATCTGCAACATCTTCCAACAACTCATTCAACAAATATGTCACCCAGTTCATCTGGACACCTGTTGTGCACTAATCTGCCATAGCGATTGTACCTGTTGTACACTGGTTTGGTCACATATTTCACATCAGCTTTCTAGATAAGACTTTGTCTACAAACTAAACGGTAGTATCGTTGATGGAGGCAATATCAAAGCCTCTCTTATCCCTTGATAGATTGTAATTTTCCTTCATTCTATTGACCAAAGATGTATCCTGGTCCTTCCCACAGAAGAAGGGTGTTGGTTTGACTCCTGCTAGAGGAAGTCCTAGAATGGATGCTATGAGCTCAACGTCGAGTGAGATTTTCTTGTCCATCCATAGGCACCCTCCATGAAAACACACCAGCAACTGCTTCACACATGCATTGAATTTTGATGTGCGATCAAAACGTGGCATGTGCATCAATGACAACATTCTAGATTTATCCAATCCTTTCACCCACTCCATTAGGACTATGTGAATGGGTCCATCCTCAGTTTCTCTAAAGGTAGTCATATATCTTTTCATCTCAATTTGTTATAGGAACTTTCGAAGGTCATGATCGATGAATCCCATTTTTTTCAAGTTGGGTATAATATCTGTCATCACCCAAACTCCTTTTTCTATGCCCGGTGATACTAATTGATACTTTGAATTCTTTCCCACAATAACCTTTGGTGCTTTTGATGGCCTCTATGGAATATAGTCAGGAAAAATGGATGTTGAACCTATTGCTTCATCATCAAGTGGATGTGTTGTTCCCTTTTTGTGACCAGTTACATGGCTAGAGCATTTCTTTCTTAATTGCTCCAGTGAGTCTGGTCAAAAAATAACTTTTGGAATCACTAGTGACTGTGACATAGCTTCTGCATGTTCTTCCATAATGGGTGTGGGTGATGGAATATCAATGCACAATTCTTGGACAATGCTTGTGCTCGAGATGGAAATTCTTGGAAGAGGAGAAGCCATCGACAAATATTCCCCCCCAACACTGGATTATTGACCAAATATTTCACCGCAAAATGATCTGTATACATCTTGAAATGTCCTCCCAACACATAGTGTCAAAAAAATTTAAGAGCATATACCATAGCTATTCCTTCTCTTTCTATTGTGGTATAGTTCTTCTCTTTTGTCGACACTTTTCTACTAGAAAATTCAATGGGATGATCAATAGAACCTTCGTATGGTTGCATAAGTACAAAAACCAACTTAACGGACGACACATCGACATGTACATGAAATTCTTTCTTCCAAACTGGAAAGACTAATATGGGTGTTGTAACCATCTTATACTTCATAACATCTAGACTCTCTTGACATTGTTCACTCCACTGAAACTTAACATCCTTCTTCAATAATTTCTCCATAGGGCAGTCACTTTTGCATAACCTTTGATAAATTTTCGATAGTACCTCATATGTCCCAAAGTAGTTCTTAACTATTTTACTATCGAGGGTGGTGGTAGGTCGACAATAATCATGATCTTTGCAGGATCCATCAGTATTCCATCGCGACAAACCACATGACCCAGTAAAATGCCAAAAAGGGCACAAAAAAATTTACCTTTTAATTTAAGGGAAATCTAGAACTTTCAACATCGTCACATCATCATTTTAAGACTCTCAATACAATATTTTATTAGCCCAAATATCGTCCAGTCGTCAAAGTATACTTCAAGAAATTTATGAATGAAATATTTAAATGCAACTACAACTATCCTAGAAAATATAGCAGGAGCATTCTTGAGTCCAAAAGGCATTACCATATAGTGGAAACATCCCCATTTCATTGCAAAGGTTGTCTTGTGTTGATCTTCTTTTTCAATCTTGATCTAATGATAACCAAAGAACCAATTAGTAAATTCATATACTTCCTGTCCCCCGACACTCTCCAATACTTCATCTATAAATGGGGTCGAAAATGGGTCATGTAGGCAGACATCATTCAACCTTCTCAAGTCGACGTAGATATGTACTTCACCTGTAGTTTTCTTATCTTGTACTGCCATAGGGATAATCCATTCGGAATCTTCAATAGGCTCTATGATACCCGCATCTAACATTTTTTCTAAATTTGTCTTAAATTTTTCTTTGTACCTCAGATTGAGTGGATATGGTCGTTGTTTAATAGGTTTTGCGTCGAGCTTGAAAGGAATATTCATTATCCAAGATCTCCAACAATTCCCTTCATTTCTAAAAATTTAGTGGGAAATAGATCCTAAAACTCATGTAGTAGGTCTGTAATGTTATGATGGTATCAGCATCCCAGTAGTCTCTGATATTAGAAAACTTCAAGTTCTCTGAAGAACCAATATTCACTTTCTTTATTTTCAAAGGATTCATAAACAAGTTGCTTTATACACCTAATCCTTCCACCACGCTAGTACCTTCAGACTCTGGAATATTTATGTCACATGGATCGTCATCATCAGGTTCACCTGTTACATTGTAGAATTCCATCTAGTTATGTATTGTTGTACTGCTCTGATAGAAATTTGTTGTTGACACTGGAATATCTTCAAATATCTGTCTTGATTACTTGTAGAGAAGCGTCAATTGAAGGGTGATCATCGGCAAATTCAAATGTGTGCATGAAACTGGAAGCTATCTCTTCCCACTCAATTTTTCCTCATCATGACTCAACCAACGTATACATGTTCCTTGGTATCATGTCCAAAGTATGTATAAACTGGTGGACCCATCCCTGTCGCGGTGATGGCTCCGATGTCATGGGACAATGCTCAATATGTTCGACAGGATTAGTCAATCCTATATATTTTGCACAAGTATAGATCATATTTTCTCCAAATTGGACCTCCATCAGTATTCAACATTGAGGCAAGTCTAAAATAGTTTGCTTGTGTGCAACCCACCATCTTCCAGGTGTAGCATTCAATGCAAAGTACATGGCTAACAAGCGGTGAGGTTCTGTTACTTTCACTTCAAACTCTGTCAAAAAATATTACAGGTTAGGAAAATATTCATAGGTAGGTAGATCACATACCTCAATACCTACCTTTCATACTGATTTTTTAATTTTGACGCATCTTTTCATTGATAATTCATGGACTCAGTTCTTCATATTTCCCAAAGCTTCTCCTGAATCTGATGAGCGGGAACTAACACTTCGCCAGCTAAGCTTTCCATCAGCTGTTGGATTCACATAATCGTTCATCATAGGTGTAATATTGTATATATGGCCCTGATATCCATCTTGTCCTTCATTATTTACCTGCTCGACATAGCTATGTCCTTCTAGAGGAAGAAGCGGTGCGACCACCCTTAAATGCCAATATCCTCTTCTTAAAATTGATAATATTTTAATTATCAATGGCCCAGTCTATCCCCAGTAGTGCAGGATACATATTCGTATAATCAACAATATCTTTCACTTCAAAATTTGCATAAGTCCTGAGTACTTCTATCTCGACGAGAACCTGTGTCATCTAACCAATAGGAAAAACCTTCGACTAATTTACTAATATTAGTTGGATAGGAGACCACACTAGTCTTGGCTTTCCCATAATTTCCCATGTCTGTCTAGTAAGAATGCTAACATTAGAACCCAAGTCCATAATAATATAATCCATACCATAATCACCTATCTAGGTAGTCATCCTTAGCTCACGACCAGTTTTCAATCTTTTCCCAATGTGGTTAACTCTCTTTTCTAGTCACATGTCTACTTGAGTTTCTTATATTAAAACTAGCAGTCCTGCTACAACATCTTTATCTGTTATTATTGCTACACAACTTTTAAAGAATTCTTTCAATTTACTAATCATTTATGTTTGTTTCTTCTAAAATAATGGTTTGAATCTTTGAGGCATTCCCGATATTGGTACTTCATTCAGTACAACAACAAAATTCAACGCTTGATTTCCATCGACGAACTCATGTTGAGCATCCTAGAGTACTTCCTTTTCCTTCTGGGCATTAAATGGAACCTTTTTTTTTCAGTCCCACTCTCGGTTGTCCGTATGGTGCTTCTTGATATGCTCCAGTTGCAACATTTCCTCTTGTCATGACAACAATATTAGGTTCTCTCGGTTCAACATAAATCTTCTATATGTTTGGATTAGCATTATAAGGTGGGATCTAGTTTCCCATGTTTCTACTGCCACTTAGCAATCAACTATGTACATTCTTCAACAGTATGATCTAGTGCTTTATAATACGATCATGTCATCATAGGATTAGTGCAATCCATGGTGAAATGTCCATATTGTCCAGAATTATAACAAATGACTCTGCCTCTTCTGCAACTAAATCCTCCTCCTCATCCTTGACCTCTAAAAATTCCACCTCCTATGGGTATTGGTTCTGAGTAAATTATGCCTAAAGGTATTGGGCCTAAGGAAATTTTGTATGAGCTAGTTCAACTTGCATTTTTTGTCATTCTTCATCAGGTAGGTGTCAAGTGTCTTCTCCTGTAGTAATTGATATGCTCTGCAAGTTTTCTTGTCATGTCCTACTAATCGACAAAATTTGCAATATAGAATTGATGGTGTGCTTACTATTTTCTGTAAATATAAACATTATTCTGACCAATGTCCTCTTCTTTAACAAATTATGCACCAAGGAATCCCTTATGTATTTATTAGATTAGGTGCACCTGATGCAAGATAGATCGTGAAGGCTGGACATGAATCTTTATGGTGGCCTTCCATTCTATGTCGGGTACACTAGATTTCCTCTTGTATTCCTTTCCTTTTCCTGATATCTTGTAGTTGCAATGTCATATTAGCAAGCTGTGATTATGTCTGCATCATTCCTACACCAATTTATTTGACCAGTGAAGCCTCTAACTTCATGGCGAGCTCAGGAGCCTCCCTTTGTGATACAATATTATGTTGCATTAGAGGAATACATATGGGGTAACATCGCCACAATAAACCATTCTTTATGTTCAACATCCGACATCTGAAAACTTACTTTAGCCATTAAAGTTTCGAATCTTTGGTCAAAGTCCCAAACAGACTCTGTAGGAAACTGCTTAATCTCTTTTATTTATGTAATGCACTATGACTCAGATTTAGGCTTCTTGAACTCATATATCAATCCCGTCAGGATTTGATCTAATATCTTTTGAGGGATTCCTGCTAGAACCATAGAGAATTTCATATACCATTCCAACACACGACCTCTAAAGGTTGTGATCATCTGGGATTTCTTTGTTGCCTCATCTTGGACCTATCGCGCGGTCCTCTAAGCCATTTCCATTCAATATTGGTATCTTTATATCATTTCCATCCATTCTATTTAATCTTGGTATTGTTGAATTAAAGATTCTACTAGTGGGAGTTCCTTGACTGTTATTTCCACTATGACAGTTATTATGATTGACAAAGCCAATGGGTGATGTGTTTTTAGACCTTAACTCGAGTTCTAGAGATGTATGTGGGGCGCAGTTATGTTGTAATATTGATCTGGTTTTGGTACCTCTTCTTCTTCTTCAGATATAAGATGGTATTCTTCTTCTTCGTCACAAGACTCTCCATGTAGATGTGGTGCCAATTCGTAGTCCTCTATTTCATTCGTACTGCAATTTCCTCTCTTGGTTGCATTCCTTCTTCTCTTTCCTGATCGAAATCTTCTTCCACTTCTTAGGTGACCAGC
Organism: Pseudotsuga menziesii; assembly: GCA_001517045.1. NCBI lineage: Eukaryota > Viridiplantae > Streptophyta > Pinopsida > Pinales > Pinaceae > Pseudotsuga > Pseudotsuga menziesii. The sequence continues at coordinate 561,230 of LPNX010900223.1, read as the reverse complement.
TTCTTGCTCAACCTCACTATCAACAGGAAACATCTCATTTTATTCTCGTCCATTCTGCTCGCAATAAATGGTTCTCCACGCATAAATATTTACTTGTCAGACTCCATTCTCAAGATCCCTTTTTCACATACTAGCATCTTTATCCACAACTTCAAAGATTTTCAAATAGTGACCTCTAGGTTTGAAATAACTCTCTTTTTCTTTCATTATACAGCTTTATTGCGTCGACTGCAATTTATGTGATATATCCCTCCAAAATACTATCAACCCAGAAGTAGACAACCCTAGATATCGTATTGCTAACTCTTTTCAATCGCTTGATCAACTGAGGACTCCACTCTGTAGGTTCTCCACCTTGAAATCTTTTATTTTGGGTCGCTAGCTTCGACAACCACTCATGCAATACAATAGAAAATTCACTAAGAAAAATCTCATGAATGTCTGTGTAAAGGTATCGCTCCAATGATTCTATCGGGCTCAGTCACAATCCTTTACTTTCTTCCTGTGCAAAATCCAGTGCTTTATAATCAACCCAGTCTTGAATTTTGGGTTTCGTTAGGTGCCAAAACATATCCTTGTCAATATGATTCAAGTCCCGTCAACAGAACCACTTGATTGCATGATTTTCGTCAACCCAACTTTAGATCCTTATTCATAAAAAAAAACCAAGATGTTGGCCTGATAAAGGAGATCTATGTCGGAAACACTTGTGACACAGATGAGGTTTCACCCAAGATATCATATGGGAACTGCCAAAATCAATTTTTTGCAGTTATGAGGAGGATTTCCTTATTACATCTTTATCAATTCACTCGACCAAATCTGGGGAATAGACTCCTATCTCATACATTCATTCAAGAAGATAGACTATTGATCCGACAATATATATAACTGTATGTAACATAAAGCATTAACACACATTAATTGCTATTACATATGATCATAAAATTAGATGTGCAACATATATAGCTAAGTTCATTCCCAACAGATCCTCTCAACACATCCAAATCAACTCATTCACAAGAGATATGCATTCGACATAAACACGGATATTAAAGACACGCATATACAAGGCTTAACATGGAAACTCATCCAAGAAAAACCACAAAGGTTCCCTTCATCTGGCATGAAAAATGGTTTAGCACCTTTGGTATGTGCACACATCTTGCATACTCTTCTTTTGATATTCTTTACAATTCATGTGTTCTTCTCTCATCTCATGATCTCTAGTTTTTTCCCTCTATATATTTTCTTGCTCTTCTTCTTTTTCTTAATCGTCGTTTAAGAATATGTATATATATGATCCACACACAACTTGGATCAATGCTTTCATGATTTTACACTTCTTGATTTAACCATCAACTAAATCTCAATTTTCAATCGACAGGTTGTCTTTCTAATTTAACCCATCCCATTACATCTAAAAATAGCCACTATGGGACCAAATTACAATCATGCTTTATTCCCAAAAGCACATTATTAGTTTAACTCATCGTCTCAGCCTGCTTTCTTCCTCTTCTGTCGTGACTCCTTCCATCGCGGTCTTTGCTTGTCTTTCAATCGAAGTATTCATATTTTCGAGCATTATTCTAGTTATATTTCCTTGTCTTTTACTAGGGCCAACAATACACCTCGTGCTCCTATCAAGGACTCATTATTTCCTTGGTAGTCGAAGGTCTCCCTCTATCGACATCAACACATATATTCTCAAGGATAGACTTAGAGGACCATGTACCTTGACCTCACCATCATCATTGATGAGTTCCTATGGAATGTCTAAGGGGAGTCCTTAGTGCCCTTTCATATGGTTGTTTCTTACTTGCTCGACATCAGTTACATTACTGTACCATTGAGATTCATATAGGGTTTTGGTCTCGTCATTATGTGTTCGAAGACCCCAGATGTCCTTTGATTCTAGAAAAATTGGTAAGTCACTTTGGAATCCCTCTATGTTCCTTGAGACATCCAAGTTGCGTTGGTGATAGTGTTCGGAAGCCCTTCTTGCTTCTCTGTGTCCCAAGTTTAGACTCTAAGTTGTCTGAGTCCTGATTCAACGGAGCATCAGTCATGATCATTATTTCCAGTCTTAGCTCTTAAGATCAACCATAGTTGGACCATCATTCTAGTCCATAACTAATTCCTTATGGAACTATTAACACAAAAATTGCTCAACTAGCTCTACATTGCCCAAACCATATACATACATCTTTTTCCTATCTTTTTCCCTCATTTTTTAACTCCATAACTATGTTTTAACCTTATGCTCTCTCAAAAAACTCAAAAAATATCAAAAAGGGCCTAAAAACCCCCAAAAGGGCTTACAAACCCCAAAAAGGGATAAAACCCTAAATAGGGCTTAAAACCCTAAAAGAGAGAAAAGGACAAGAAAAACTATAAAATAGTGTGGAGGTCTCCATCACAAGATTCACCACTTATTCATTTGCCCATTTTTCTATCATTTCTGAGTACGGTGAGAATCATTCCTCTCACAATACCCACATTATTTTCCAAACATTACATTACCCCGCCATCTCCCCACCTTGTACGTTGAGGCATCCTCCGTACCATCAAGCTTGTGGAGAGGCGGTACCATCCAAGCTAGGGAACAGAGGTCCAATTTTAAAGAAAATAGAAGGTATATTTCTCCCATCTTGTTCATTTTAGTTTAGTAGTTTGTTTATTGTTTATTATTACTAATCATTTTTTTGCAGCTTGTTTTTTATCCATTTGAACTCTGCCCTTCTGTCCCTTTGATGGAAGGGAGGTGCACTAACACGTAGCCAGGGTGAAAACCTGGCTACAGTTTTGGCAACCAAACTGAGTCGATCCTTTTCAATCCTCTTGTTTTGCAGGTCTTTGATTTATTTTGAGGCTTAGTTGTCACTCAAGTGTCCAATTCAACTCTACATGGCACCACTGCCTGCTCCTGTCAGCCACTGTCGGATCTATTTTTTCTTTTTCTCCTGTTTCGGCCCTCATCGTGGCTTTCGGGCTGAAACACGAGACCCATTCACTACTTTTAGGCTGAAACCCACAACCCATGTCTTAAAAGGAGCAACTTGCCTCCCAGGTCATAGTTGCAACTTTTTTTTGCATCAGTTGCGACCCAGTTGTTGTTGTGTGATCTATTTGTGCAACTCAGTTGCCACTATCCTGCAGTTAGAAGAGACCTGTTCATTTCTGAACCATTTTACATCTGTTTTGACTATCTAAAATGGCCCATTGGCCATTATTTGACTGTTACATGCAATCTGTCTTTTTATGTGTTAGTTTTTCTGCAAGTTTAAATTTTGTATTTCATCATTAAATGCTGGAAATTAACATCCTTATTCATCCCTTCCTCCTCTACTCAGTCATCACCCTCTAGGGTCTTCTGAGATAAGACGGGGGGTTGAGTAAGCATAGTAATAGGCGTCCATTTTTGTTATTGTTCATTTCCATTAAAAACAAGTGACCTTGGAAACTACTGGGAGTGGAGACCATTGGGGGTCTCAAGGTGTTCACGTCCTCCCTGTTGAGCACCACGCATTTGGGGTGTGACCTGTGGATCTACGGGTGGACTTGTTTCCACTTTGATGAGATCCCAACACTCCTTCTTGGATTTGAAGGATACAAAGGTGGGGTAGTCACCCTATTGATTCACAACAGTTGCAGTCAGATTACACATTATTACAGTTTGTCTTGTACTTTATCTGGATTTATTTTTTACCTTTAAAACATGTTTTAGGGACAAGCCCCCTACTTGTTTCTTACAAGGAAACCAGTGTTATTTGCTTATTGCATAATTGAAAGTAAAAAACACAAATTCATACAAAAAGTGCACACATTCACACCAAATAATCCAACAAAACTCAGTTCATGACCCCGAGCGAACCATAAAAGTAACCAACTTACTTAATAATTTTTTGGTTTGGTACAAAGTCTCAATCGACTCAACTACAAGAAGTACTTTGGCTTTTCCCTAAAACTCATTGTGAGGAGTACCGCAAGAACCCCAAAGTAGTTGGCCAACAAGAGCAATTGCTAAGTGAAATGGGCAACGACCCCTTCTGATTGACTAGATACACCTTTGTGAGGAAAAATCCAAGTGTTGTCTTTTGGCAGTCTTGGTGGCCAAGTGACCACCTGTGAACCAATAGGAAGTATTTTAAACCGGGGTCCAAAATTCATTACCGGTTACTACCATAATCCACCATTGAGCCACCATGTTCCTCCTCACGACTTAGGGGACACCCCCCTTAGTTTGGTTCTTTAGACCGTCATCATCGAGGCCTTCCTCAACCACCTTCCCCACCTTGACACACGGCCTCTCATTCTGACTCAAATTCCTCCCAATCTGAGCCAAACCTATTCACTGCACCGTCTAGCCCCATGAATAGGCGTAAATCCTGATCCCTTCTTCGGAGGGACGGTTGGTAGTGGACCCATGTCCTTGCCTCACATTATTACCAACATCCTTGTCAGTGGTACCAACACCACTACGCATGTGGTTGTAGGTACACCACCCATCAGTGGCAGACCTACAATAGCTCCCACAATTCCAACAGTGCCCCCATACATACCTAGGGGCAGTGGCCCTTCCACCATTGTCTCGACTATCCCCATTGTGGGAGGTCAACCTCAAGTTTCCTCAGTCATGCATGGACATCACACTCCTACAAACCCCGACACCATCGCCGGTCCATCCTGAACCAACCTCGGATCAAGCCTACCATTTATGGATCGACTTAATTTACCAGACTTGTCCAGATTAACGAATGATGCAATCAATCATCAACCCCATTGGCCTCCAATGCCAACCAAGCTCCCTTCAGATATTCCAAAATTTGAAGGAAAGGCCGAGGAGTTCCCCCAAAACATATTATGTCATTTCATTTATGGTTCTTGTCAAACAGCATTGTCGATGACTTGATCAGACTGAGATTATTCCAACGCACACTCACAGGTGCTGCGGTAAAATGGTATATCGAACTACCTCAAGCCTCTTACCCTGATTTCAATTCGCTAGCCTTCCTGTTCCTCCAATATTTCCAACTCCCTATATGCTATGATGAAGGCATAAAGATCTTGTTATATTGCCATCATAATACCGCTACACACATCACCGACCACATTCATGATTAGCAGCGACGACGTAGCCTATGAAAAATCCAACTTGATGACAGGATCTTCCTTGATTGGTTCTTGAAGACCCTGCTACCACCCATAGCCAAGGACATTGCCTCTGAATGTCCCCAATCTAAGGAAGAGGCCATCTTGAAGGCCCAACAGTTTGATTTAATCTATGCTCAGTCTGGATACCTATACACCATCATACCAGACGCTCCCTGTGCTGGCACATCTCACCCTGATGCATCAGGGGCATCCCATGCTACGGATGGTGTCATCGGTTCTGTCTCCCAACATCCACAGTACTACGCAGCACCCGCCATGATGCCACCACACCCAAGAAACACCCCTAGTGTTGCGCAACCAAGCCAAATACCCAATTACTCAAGGATGATGACTCAATAAGGAGCCACAACCTCCTATGCACAACCCACACCAAGTCAGCACACCCATGCGCCCACTTGGACGGCTCAATCGTATTTGGGTCTAATGATTGGATTTGTAGACCCCCCATCTCCTCTAACCTACTATGTGCCACCTATGCAAGCTGCTCCAGCCCCTGCCCCAACTCCTCCAACTTCCTCGAGACAAGTTTTTGCGCAACAAAATCTTCCCAACCAACCCACCCCCAATAACCAACAAGGGCAGGGTAAGAAAAACCGATCCAGAAACTGGGGAAACAACAAACCACAAGGAGGCGACCAACAACCTAATATTCCTAACAACAACAGTGCTAACCCGCCAGCGTAAAACCCCCAACATCCTAACCAACCGGGACGAACCGATCCATTATAGACTAATCATCTGTGTAAATTATGCAACGTCTATGGTCACTACACTTATGAATGCCCGCATATGGACCCTGTCAAGCAGTTTCTCCAGAACGAAGCTCAACAAGACACTAATGTAGTAGCATAGGCCCAGCCCAACCCAGCACCACCAGGTCCTCCGCCTATGGTGCTCCAAAACCTGCTACCACTCTAAGGAATGGTTGTGATCATACCCCTACCCCAACCTACTCCTACGACACCCGTTGTGGCTCCACCAATGTAGACTGGTATCCATCACCTTATGACATTGTCCACTGAAGAGGTGAACCTCCAAACTAGACGTAACCGGTATGGATCCACCATGAAAATTGTTGACCCATCAGCAGCATCCACCTATGGCACTACCAACATACCCCTCCACTTGCCCCCGCCCCCTACCGATGGGGTGGCTAGAGGTCCACGATTTCCCATGTGGTGTATCCCCAACGACGCCACTGCTAGAGCTGCCTTGAATTATAGCATTGTTGATGACCTGGCTCAATTACCTACAACCATGTCTACTCTTGAGGTCCTCAAAACATGCCTACCACAGCAGAAAGCATTGTTATCCACACTTGATGTCGTGGATCCCTCCAATTCCAGATTGATCACATTCGATTTGGATCAAGGAGAGCCAAGAATGCCTTCCACAATCACCTTCTAGGTTCAGGTCTCAATTCAGAATTTGGTCATGAATCGATGCATCGTCGATGAAGGAGCATCCACCCGTGTCATGTCGACATTCATCTAGTAGAAACTCAGCTCCCCAACCCTCCAACAGTCCACCACTGCCCTTCACGCCTATGATGGTCGCTCCACTAAATCCCAAGGCATTCTTTTGAATGTCCTGATATCATTAGTCGGTAAGACCGTTTTGACTGACATATAGGTTGTCAATGCTCGGCTTGATTACAACCTCCTCCTCGGACGTAGTTACATGTATGCCATGAGAGTTGTGGAATCCATTGTTTTACACCTTATGATGTTCCCTCATGACGGGAAGATTATGACGGTGGACCAATTAACTTACTATGATCTGCAAGGGCCGGACACACCATACCATGTCATCCCTACCATTGATACCTCCATCGATAGCATAGCCATCCCGTCTTTGTCAGTCATGGGCCCAGGATTGTTCATCGACACATCCCTTACGGATTCCTTACCATCTTTACCTCCTCCACCAGATCCAACTGACACAGTGGATTTGTGTGTCCTCTCATTCTGCCCACACCACAACCACAACCATGGCCTCAAATGAAATCACCAAGGAATTATTGGGGCTCACTCCCAGTCCATACAATTCCCTTCCTTTTCCCACCTTCCAACATCGTGAGTAAGCCTATTATGGCTACTTTAAATTTACCAAACTTTACACTAGGAATTTCGGTTTGGTACCTTAAAACACCCACCCCACCTCTGATGCCCCAAGTGGTGTTGACCCCCATCCAACCAATCAAGACGGTGTCACTCCCTCCTCCTCACCCACCAAAAACACCTTTCGTTACTACACTAGCCCTGCCCCCTCCAAAGAGGACTCGGAGAAAAACCACCAAAGCAGTCATTGAACGTCGGCTAACTCCACCTTGTGCCGTGTGTGATGTATAGGGTCATGCAACCCAGAATTGTCCAAAAATACCTATGCTTCGCACACATCAAGACATTATGGATACAACCGAGAACCTTCTAGTATTTGTCATCCCAACTCATCCCACATTCAAAAATAAGTCTTTGAGGACAAACCATGCATGTGCACTTTGTAGATTGTATGGACATTATTCCCACCATTGCTCGGACTTAGCTGAGTATCAGGCCTCCCTTAGTGATATTCGAAAACATTCCCTTGAATTCGATGTCACTATCATTGAATAGATCCACCCTCCGGTTTCTTCCTCGACCACCACAACCATTTACATGGTGTCCAGCTCCACCGACCCTGTCGTCTCTGCAACCATCGAAGATCCCTCAGATATATCCAATCATTGTTTCAGTAATGACGAGGAGATACTTGAAGCCTTGTCCGCTCCTGAATACCCATGGGATGATATGCACCATCACTCATTCTTTATCCTTGGGGAACCTAGTCCATGTCAAATCAATATTTAGTGGAGAGCAAGGACTTCATCCATGGTAAGGTGGATTGGTTCAAAAACCCCATCCTGGCTCCCGACTCCTTTTAAGAAGGCAATATGGCCAACATTTCACCCACAATTAAGGTCAATATCTCAACCAACCTGGAAATTTTTGAAGAAATCACACTCGGAGCATCATGCCCCCCTGAGGAGGTCGCTTCTTACAAAGCACTTTTTAAGGAGTTTCATGACATCTTTGCTTGGTCCTACACCGAGATGCCCGGTTTGGATCCATCCATCAAGGAACATGACAATGATATGTGGCTTGATGTAGCACAGGTTAGTCAGAAACAATGGCCCATTCACCCTTCAAAGGCTATGATAGTCAAAGCCAAGATTGAGAAGCTGTGAAAAGTTGGCTTCATCTACCCCATTGCGTACACCACTTGGGTTTCAAATCCTGTTCCCGTGAATAAAAAATAGGGTACCATCCGCATCTGTACAGACTTCTGTGATTTGAATTTGGCCTGTCCCAAGGACAACTTCCCAACACCTTTTATTAACCAAATCATTGACACATGCACCAGACATGAGGCCTTTTCCTTCATGGATGACTTCTCTAGATACAACCAAATTCAGATTTGAAAGGAAGATCGATACAAGACTACGTTTACAACCCCTTGGGGCACATTCACATATCGAGTGATTCCCTTTGGCCTAAAAAATGTTGGGGCCACTTTCCAGCGCCCCATGACATACTGCTTCCACGAACTTGTACACATCATATTGGTCTATCTGGACGACCTCACCGCTCAGTCACGGAAGCGCTCACAACACTTAGACAAAGACCGTCACCAGCTTCACCCCTTTCCATTTGGTCCACGACATTGAATCGATACTTCCCATTGGGTGCCAGATCCCATCACTCTGTCTCGCCATAGAACTCCTTCTCGATACTTTTCCTCTAGAAGAACATCTCCTCCTGCTTGAAAAAACCTATGAGGACTGTCGTGCTATTCTCCAAGCCATCGAAGCAGCTAAAACACAATCAAAGTCACATTTTTACTCCCATGTTCACCCTCGCACCTTTAACGATGGCGACCTGGTCCTTGTTTATGACCAAGCCAATGACAAGTTAGGAAAATGGAAGTTCGAGTCAATGTAGTATGGACATTATGTAGTCCATCGTTGCCTTGGAAAGGGGGCATACACTCTAGCTAACTCTGATGGACAACTATTGAAGAATCCCCACAACAGTCTCTACCTTAAGAGATTTTACGCCTAACATTACCACCATGAGTCACTTGTATTATATTTTTTCTTTTTTGTTTCACACAGTTCTTAACGTGAGTCTTATACTTTGCTTCATTTACTGCTCCAGATGGATCCTACCCCATGTCGCTACACTGGATTTGCTGATGGAGCATGCAGATGGTCTCCCAATATCACCTCGGCTGACTGGGTTATCTATTCCCCATCACATGAGTTGATCCACATTAACAGAGTGTGTGTTGGCATTGCTACCAACAATAGGATGAGTATGATGGTGTCATTGGTCTCTTGGTCGCTGCCCCTCTAGTTGGGAATTCGTCACCTTGATGTCTTCTTAGACTCCCAGCTGTTTGTCTCCCAGTTGAACAACCGCTACCGAGTACATGATCCTTGCCTTTTTAGAAAGTTTATATGCACTAAACGATTGGTTATAAATTTTGAATCCATCACATTCATACATGTTCCCAGAAACCTCAATAGTGTAGCAGACCAAATGGCTAACGATGTTCTAGAATGGAATATTCATCACTACATATAGGAAGTCAAGAAATTGCATCATGCATAAACATACAAAAATATGCATACATATGTAACATACATCATCTAGGCATTTTCATCATCATCATAACAAGACTCACATAAAACCATAAACTGTGCATCCATGTGCATCAAAAAAAAATTAAAATATATATATATATATATATATATATAACATGCCATGAAGTGTACAATACAAAATGAGAAGCCTCACAAGCTTTCTCAACTGAATATACATAGCGATAAAAAAATCCTAGTGTACCACCGCACTAGGGACTCCTCCTCTGACTATGTCTCTTCCTCTGAGGCTTCCTCCTCACTGGGGCTTTCCTCATCCTCTATCGGCGCATCCCCTCAGGCTGCTGCTCGAACGTACTCTACAACGACTGCAATCCTCTTCATCAGAGGAATCCACTCAAGAGGCATGTGGTAGCAAGCAGCAATCAGATCACCATCCAAGTGTTGTCAACCATCATCAATAATACCCTAATGTAGACTCTCAATATCACGATGGAGCGATTGTAAGGTCCTCTGGGGGCCAGGAGCAGGTGGATCCACCCCCTCCACCCTCGCCCTCTGTCACTCATAACCTGCGGGCGCTCATGGTCCAACATCTACACATACACACGATACATCATCAGTATTTTTTGTAAACAAAAACTGGCTACCACTAAGCTAGTGTACTATATATGCATGTAAACACATAAAGCATCATGTATACGTACCATCTGGTCCCTAGGCCTGCCCTAGAGGTCGAGGCATCTCTGCGTCTCCCCTGTAGTCCATGTCTATGTACGGGTAGTCCTCAATGAGGACTGGTAACTGACTCCAATGTGCAAGCAGCTCTCGAGTAAAGAAATGGCACACTAGGCCGCCTCCCTCATGAACCATCATCTCGCTCCATTGACGCCTCCAAGACTTCTGAGGCCCACCATCCCGCACTGCCAAGTGCGGTCTAAGGGTCAGCACCCTCTCGAAGAAGGAGCACAAAAAGGAAGGGAAACATAAATCCCCTCCTACATTCCTAGCATGGTTCAACACCCACCAAACCACAATCAGATACATCTCATCCCACCCATAGTAGGTTCCCACCATCACACGCTCCACCATCTGGAGCTACCCCCTTGAGATCTTGTGCAGTCTTGATGACCCCAAGATCTGTACCACCATCACTGAAACTGCCTGAGTTGAGAGACTCTTAATGTTGCATATCAAAATATACAACTCATGAACATATGCAAAGGCATAGCAGTGCCTCTCACAGAGATCATCGAAAGTCTCCCCATGTGAGAGCTTTGGCATCGTATCACCAATCACTCCCAACATTGGCAGCCCCATCAAAAAGTATAAATATTGCAGCATTGTCTCAAGATGTTTCCCCTGAAGGATGAAACACTCTACCCCAACATACCAAAATCTCACCAAATTCTCGAGTAACAATCGTAAGCTCTGCATCAAGGAAACCTGCATAAACTTTAGCAATCCACATCGGGGCTAGGGTATCCCGCACTACTACATTCCTCAAAGCATCCCTCCACAAGTATTTACAATCCCTCTCCCTCCACATAGGTCGATCCATCTTGCATAGCAAGAAAATATTTGTTAGACATATCTCACACATAAAAAACTCACCCAAAGGCAAAGTCACGGCTTTTCAACCGATTAGCGTGACCCCATTCGTTCTTGTTGGTCGAACAGGCGCGACTCAGTCATTTCTTTTGGCTCAATAGTCGTGACTTCAGATCATGCATGTCTCTTGGATAGGTGCGACTAGGTTGCGCATTCCTAGTTGAAAAGAGTGACCCAGGTCGTGACTTTTCCCTTGAAAAGCAGGACCTGGCCCGAAAAACCCTTTCAGTATGGCCTTGGCCCCTGGGTGAGAAAATCACAAAACTAAACCACTGAAAAGGACGATTTTGGCATGCACTCTTACTTGCAAGTCGCAGATCTAGAAACCACCGGTCGAAATGAAAGAAATCCGCAAGAGAGCTCTGGAGTTCTCCACTCCAAATCAGCATTGAACAATAACAATGACATATGTCATGTGTTCCCCCCTGTTTATAGGCCCCCTTGGGTCTGTTTTTCTTTCAAGCATTGCATAACCATCCGGAGTCCGTTTGGGACGCCGTTTGCACCATCAGATTCAGTTTTCTATACTCTATCTGTTGATGAGACTCTTGTCTCTCATTTTCACATTAAATTTTCAGGCCACTTCCTAAAATCCACCTCTATTTGCGTACCATCATGCAAGTCTCCCTTTGTATGTATTAGCATGTTCACGAGCCACCCGCTCCATCCATACTGCACAATGGGCCATTTTTTGACCGCCATCCGTCATCCCGCAAGGGGGCACCATTAATGTCCTACATTTATGTCCATCAGCCATATATCGAACATTTCCCCCTTGCTTGATTGACCATTATGGAGTTTCTGTTAAGCTCTTTTCTAACTCTTAAACGAATGAAAAGATCATCGAGCGTACTTGCTTCATTTCCCGCTCGTTAAAGTATTTGAAAGGGCATCTACATAACCTCTTTTATCCCCTTTTTAAATGACGTAGACTATCAAGAAAAAGACCACCTTGGCACACTCAAACTAGGAACGTTTCCCTTTGCATCCTTTTATGCTTTCTCGAGCATCGAGACCGAACTCTACGAAAAAGCTCATCATAGGTTGTCTTTAAGTTCTTTTCCAAAATTCTCATCAAGAAAATATTGCCGAGAAAGCTTGGTTTTGTTCATGCTCGTAAAATTATTTGAATGACCGTCCAGTCAGTGTAAGTTTAACCTTTTTCATCTTGCTTGGACTACTAACGGTAAAGAAGTATCCTATCCCCTAAAAAGGGTGGGCAAGCTCTCCTATGTACACTTTTTCCTTTTTCAGACACAGGAGACTATCAATGAAAAAGAGACCCCGCTGTAGTTTTCTTCCTGTTTTCAGACTCTCTAAAAATGAAAACACCATCGATCGTTTACTTTCTTGGGCTCCCTAAAACTCCACAAGATTGTGTCATAACAGTGTCTTTAGGCACCACCCTATATATTACAGTTCGGCAGCATTCCCCCATTGGGTTGCCTTTGTTCAGAGTATTCTGAGATGAGTATTCCTTGGATCCCTTGGATATCAAAAGTCCAAGTTACCTCCCTTAAGTATTTCCCATCTACAGTCACAGTCCCAGTACAACAGCTATGATCCCTCTCCGATGAGTCTGTTTCATTTGTTGCCAGGTCAGCTCTGCTGTCATTACTCTGAACAAGGAAGTTTGAGTCTCTCATGATTCCTTGCCCCTGTTCCCCCACTCAATGTGTCAGTCCCCATATTGTCCCACATCTTCGGTTATCCCCCTCGTGCTTTTGGTCAAGGAAACATTATTTCCTTGGTCAGTTGTAGGTCCCCCTCTGTCGACGACAACACATATATTCCATAGGATAGACCCAAAGGTCCTTGTATCCTGGTTTCATTAACCTTATTGATGAGTTCCTTGTACTGCTTGAGAGGAGTCATTAGTGCCTCTCAGGATGGTTGTGTCTCACGTGCTCGACTTTAGACACATCATCGCACCATTGAGATTCGTACAGGGTATTGGTCCGTGCATTATTTGGTCGAAGACCCCAGTTGTCACCTGAATCTATCACATTGGCGTGTCTATTAAGGGACCTAGACATGTTCATGTCCCTTGTGATTTCTGGGTTGCATTGGAAACAGTGTGCAGAATCCCCCAGAGCAGTGCTTCTGTATAGATTCATGATTGATGTGGCATACTGTACTATAGAGACTCTAACTCTTCGTTAATGATTCCCTGCAATTATATTAACTTCCAGATCCAACAGGTTATCAGTTATGAAGATATCACATTCCATGAGAATGCCATGGATCCTATGTATCATTTCTTCATATCAGTACTATCTTTAGCCTCTCATTGAGGCCACCACTATGTAACAACAATTGTATATGATCGGCTTTTAGATTTTGAAGCCTTGATCCCATTATTTATTCTTTTGACATTGTTACGAGCATGGGTATGCCCGCCTCGTCCATATACAAGTCACATATTTTTTGTATCTCACCCATTGATGGGAACCAACATTAATACAAAAAACAAAATCCACCATGTCTCGAGCGAGGAAGCGTCTCTTCTTCATAGGTCTCTCCACTATCCCAATGATCCTATGATGTCCGTCAACCATATAATGAGCTCCTGCCCTCACACATCAGGGGGGGATCTACTAAGGAAAAAAATTGCTCAACTAGCTCTACATGGCCCAAAACATATACATACATATTTTTCCTATATTTTTCCCTCATTTTGACCTCCATAAATATGTTTTAACCTTATGCTCTGTCAAAATGCTCAAAAAATATCAAAAAGGGCCTAAAAACCCCCAAAAGGGCTTAAAACCCCTCAAAAGAGCTAAACACCCACAAAGGGGCTTAAAAACCCCAAAAAGGGCTAAAACCCCTAAATAGGGCTTAAAACCCTAAATAGGGTTCCAAAACCCTAAAAGAGAGAAAAGGACAAGAAAAACTATAAAATAGTGTGGAGGTCTCCGTCACAAGATTCACCACTTATTCCTTCACCCATTTTTCTATCATTTGTGAGTATGGTGAGAATCATTCCTATCACAATACCCACATCATTTTCCAAACATTCCATTTCCCCATCATCTCCCCACCTTGTATAGTGTCCCTTTTTGAAATTTTATTAAATGACCAATTTTTCCACTTTTTCCCCAATTTCGACCTTAACTAGTTTTGATGTCAAGACCTCCAAATTGACCCAAATTCTCCCAATTTTTCTCAGAATGTACATGAATGATATTATAACTTAAATATGATGTTCAGGGATGTTTTATGACCCCTCCAATTACTTCTTCAACTTGTTTAATGTTCTGTTCAAAGTAGGAGTCTTTACTAGCAAATTGGGGCTCCAATTCCCCTTGGGTAATTGCCGAAAATGGCTTCTGTAGGAGCAATAATACATCTTTAGTACCTTAATTTAACTCCTTAGTCAAATTTATTGCATTTTTGCATTAATACACTAAGTTTTTGGACTTAGGGTGCTTAATTGGACCAATAACCAGCTAAATTGGTGCATTCACACCCACATGAGCGCTCCAGCTCAGTCAACCATCCACATGTGCACCCTCATCATTGCTGGTGTGCTCCCATTCATTGAATGTGGACATTTTTGTTGACCAAGAGCGCTAGAGGGATATTTTGTCTAATTTTGGGCTGATTTGGTACATTTAATGCCACCTAGAGCCTCTAACCCACCTATTTTTCCACACCCACACATGCCAAGGTATTATTACGAACCCATGTCACCTCAACCATGTCCACACAAAAATTCATGATTGTTTGGGCTGATTTGTGGCTCCATTGGTCCACCTAGGGGGGGCTTGAAGTCAATTTTCATCACGACGCTTGTACTTTCCCAACTGGATGCTAGAGCCACTCGAATTTTGCCCAATGTATTATAAATGTGTAACTTAACATCTAAATGATGTATGATAATAATATGATTAGAAATTAGCACCATTCACATGTGTTATTCCATGTATTTTTTTTCTCTTTGTTGATTCTCTTGCACATTTTGTCAAACACTTCATGTGTGAACATTGTTCTAGCTCCTAGATATGATTAAGAAGTAAATTCTTACAGCTTCTCAAATGATCTCAAAGACACTCAAATTTTTGAACAGAGGTATGGGATGTGTGGGGGGGATTTTTAAGGTCTCATATGCATCATGGTTTAGTTTATACTGGTTGTTATGTCTCTCTCCCAAACAGTTCCCAAATCATAATTTCAACCCTTGGGGAAAAGGCACCAAATCTTCTCCCAATGCAATTAAAATGAGTAAAATGGATTTCGATGCTTAAGTACTGAACCTGCGACTTGAAATACACAGTAATGACAGTCAATTCATCATGCATTTATTAGAGATACATTCCTCCATTCGAAATAATTAGCATTATCATAGCATACATCAATGTAGTGTGGAAATGGTCATTGTTTGCTCATTAATAATCACTTTTCCTTACAACCATTTGATATTTCGACCTGATACTTTCTGAGAATGAATAACATATCATATTGAGCTTATTACAATCTGTAATGGACAATGAAAATCTCTCCCAATTCGAAATCATTAGCATTACAATGGTGCACAACAAGATAGTGGGGAAATGGCACTATTTCTTTATTGTTTAACATTTTTACATGAAATATTTTGGCATTTCGACCTGAGAGTCTTATGAACTTGAAATACAGATAATTTACATCAGAACATAAAATAATGGAGCATTAGAATATTCCCCAAAGAGATCAATAGCTCACCCAAAGCGCAATCCCTCCATGAGCAAGAATATGCCATAAAAACTAGAAATGATTGAGAGAAAGTGTTGCAATAGAAGAATCCACAAGCTTCCTTGTAGCTGACACCTGTCAATAAGACTCCATTAAATCTCCATGAAAGACCTGAGTGGCCTCTCCAAAAACCAACTTCGATGGGAATCTTTCACCCTCGAAATTGGCTAAGGCAAGAAAACTAGTCATCCACTAGCTCTCACAATTCACAAATGACAATTTCTCAAATGCTCAAAAGCTATTCTCTTGGTTGATTCCTATATTTTATAAAAATCCTTAGCCTTATAAGGTTACTAATCCATCAACAAACTCAATCCAATTATAATTTTGGTGTGGCTCAAGATTTGCCATGTGTCCTCTTTTTCCTAGCCTTCCATCTTCCCCCAATTTGAGTAGGAACCCATTGAGCTTCCCCAACTCACATGAGAGACCTATTGGATGCTCTATTTCAACTTGTCATGTCAGATATGTCATATATCAGCCTTCATATCTGATTTGTGTCATAGGTGTCATAGCATCTTCATCATTGTTGTCATGGAGCTAGGATATCTAGTCCAAGTGTCTCACTAGCTCCAAAATGCCTCTTCCTTTTCCATGGGAGTTACTCTTCCACTCCAATTCGACCTGAATTGATTCATGCCAAGTATATTTACCTTTCAACTCATTCAAATACCCTTGGTATTCTTATGGATTCGAAATGACAAGAAGAGGATGCCATGTGGCATAGAAAATCTAGCTTGTGTGGGTCCCACATTCTCCATGTGTCTTCATGATCAATTGCCACTTTGATTTTCCATTATATTTATTTATTTATATCCTTTATTATATATTTATTCCATTCTAATTTTCAAACATCATTTATTGTCCCCCTTATTCCAAATCCCAAAGCTTCCACCCCCAACCTAGGAAACTAGTAATTTTCCTCCTTGGCAATTATTTGACCATTAGCATCAATTTGACAAACTCTAATGAATATGGAAAATGTGATTAGGCCATTGTGACCCAATGAAAAATTTGGGACATGACACCTTGTATGTTGAGGCATTCTCTGTACCATCAAGCCTATGGAGAGGCGGTACCATCCAAGCTAGGGCACAATGGCCCAATTTTAAAGAAAAGAGAAGGTATATTTGTCCCATCTTATTTATTTTAGTTTAGTAGTTTGTTTATTGTTTATTATTGCTAATAATTTGTTTGCAGATTGTTTTTTTATCCATTTGAACTCTACCCTTTTGTCCCTTTGACGAAAGGGAGGTGCATTAGCACATAGCCAGGGTGAAAACCCGGCTACATGTACCTCAACCATTATTGAGGAGTTGTATTTAAAGTTATGTCCCTTGCAATTCAAGCGAAGTGAGTCCTCCACCCTCTAACACCCCTTCTCTACCACTCTTCTACTCACTGCCTTGGGAAAGAGATATCCTATGATGTCTATCATCCATATGATGATCTCCTCCCTCACACATCAGGGGGCAATCTGTTAACACCTAAAAATTGATCACCTGGCTCATCCCCCTTAGCTACATCACTCATGTATCCCTTCTTCTAAATTTTTTCCTCCACCAACCCAAAAACCCTAACTTTATGACCATATTGGAAAAATATAATTATTTCCTCGCACAAAAATGAAGAAATTGTCCCCAAAATACAAAAAGAAAAGGAAAAAAAGAGAAAAAGGGAAAACATTCAAATTTAAAAAAAAAAGAGCAGGAAAATCTCAAAACTATCTACCAATACCATGGTATGCACAAAACCAAGGAAAAGGTTACCATTGATCAAAGTTTCTATAAATAAAAGGGTGGAGGCCCCCATTAGATATCATCGAATTCTTCCCAAATTTCTCTAGAACCCAATGCTACCCTTGTTGGATTGGATTCCCATTACTGTTGAGAGTGGAAACCTCCGAGTTTAAGGTGGATAACCATCAACCCTCGAAGACCAGGAGCACCATTTCCTGCATGACTGTAAGGGACCCCATTGAGGTAACAATTACTTGTACCACCAAACCTTTGTATAATAAAAGAAATGAAATTCCTATTGCATGTGTATGTTTCTTTGGTCTATGTTTTTTTCATGCACATAGTAATTCCTGGTTTACTGCAGTAAGTTTATTTGTTTCAGTTTAGCTATTTTATTTTTGTTCATTTTTATTTTCCCACCCGACTATTACTAAGACTTTCATAAGTCTTAGTAGGTTCCTTTCTGCACCAGCTACTGAGAAATCAATGGCTACAAGAACATGAATATTTTCCACCCTCATCGACAACAATGTAGATTCTCTCACATGTATTATCCTAGAACTGGCATATAGGCACCATTCTCCATCTAATTACTATGTCTTCACCAGTATTCTCCCCCAATAACTACAAACTTGCCATAATTTGTGCATTATAATAACAAGTCTCCATCTTCATTTTCAAATATTAATGTGCAATTAGCAATCTTACGATGAATAACTTGTTTCTCCCCATGGGTATTTGCACCTTTGCAAACCCTTTCATTATTTGACACCCATGATGTCGATCACCCCACAAGTCCAAGGAATTTTCCCCACCTTTGAAAAGATTCACCCTTTGTGCATCATTTTATTGATGCGCATTTACTCCCCCACCTTCAACAGTCCATGCCACCTAATTCCTTAGCACATGTTATGAGTAAGATTCACAAACAACCTTCTCATACCTCCATGAGCACTCTCTCCTCTACAAATATTCCTCATATCCTCACCTCTGTGAAGACAACAATGGGGCCCCCTCCCTCCAAAGTAAACAATTATATTTAGTTATTTCTACAGACTAACCTGCATAGCATTGATTTATGGGGAACCTGTCTTTGCATTTGTAAAACAACTCTTGCATCATTTTGGAAAAGGTTATTCAATTCACTCAAAACCATGGGAACACCATCCATCATGAAAATTGATTCCCTGACTCACCAAAAACCATTGGAATCCACACATCATCAAATTGGTCCCCTGACATGCCCAAAACTATGGGGACCCCACCAATTATTCTTTATGTACAAATAGTTCCCCAACACAATCAAAACCACAGGAACCCCTAAAATTCTTTTAGAAGCAACCCTCTGGTCACTTTTGATCGATGTAGTTGAATCTCCCTATCCCCGCCAATTTTCCTTTTGTCAGTCACTATTCCCTCAGTATCGTGTCTCCAACAAAGCTATTCATCGACAGTTTGTCTCCCTCCATTACACCCTGCCCCTACTTTGAAGGATGTTGTTGTTAGTTACTCCCCCAAGTTTAAATCACTTAAAGGAATTCATGAGCCCCATGCTTACCAGTCAATCTTGTGTTAGGTAAGGCAGTCCCATAGTCAGTTACAACATGATCTCCGTTCGCAGGATAAGACTCTCATCTTATCAAGTTCTTCAGTTCTCATCAATATCAAAACCTCATATTTTGAGAGCTAAAGTGGTTGTAGTGGTACCTTATGATCCCTTTCAATCCATATAAGGGACCGCCTTGAACTGCGGAGGGAAATTAATCAATGCTTCCTAACTTAATGGTCTCCCCTATGCTCGCCATCAACACATATATCGCATTTGAGGGAGTTGTACATTAAGAAAGTAATAGTGTTCATGTTTTAAAATCATGGTAACAACACATTTGGTACAGTGACATTCCCCCTTCAGAGACTTCACTAGTATTCCAGACCCCTACCCCTGTGGGATTCTTCTAATTTTCAACAGTTTCACTTATTTAGCACTAGTGACATCCTTTCTAGGTTCATGTACTCACACATGGTTTGAAGATGCCTTCATCCATGTCTCAACAATTTTATGAGTTAAACACTCAGTATCTTCATTTTGTATCCCTTCTGGTGGTCTTCACAAGCATGGGAATGCTCGCCTTGTTTGTATAAAAACAACACTCTTGGTTACCACTCCACCAGCAGCCTTCTCCCTCAGTAAGGGATCATTCATCCACCTACATTTCAAATGATTTCAAGAACAACAGAGAAAACAAAAAAGAAACGATGATGCATTATCAGCTTTACAACACCCTCGAACCTCATAAATTGGGGGGCCTCTGTTAACTCTTAAATCTCGTGCACATGCGCTATTTTTGCGATTTACACAGTAAATTGTCATCAACATATAGCATGCTTCCCACCAAAGACTTCTTCATCAGATCCAAAAAGCAGCTTGAGTCCAAAAATTCCCAAAATTAGTCAAAACACAAGACCATGTGGCCAACTATCTATTTATATGTGCTACCATGTATATTACCAATTCAATGACTGCACGACCTGTGTGGGTTTCCCTTGAAGATCCACACGACTAACAAAAACAAAAGGGTCTCACACACTAGTGACGCATTGAAGACTCATGAAAGCTCCATTACCTCCAAGAATTTGAATTTGGGCTCCTCACACACTTAGGTTCATTGAATGACCCCCCTTTGTGTACTTTAGAGCTAGATCATGGATCATTGGGTTCACATTTGGATCTTGTTATTTCCTAGACACCTCTTGGCCTATAAAAGGAAGCCATGGGCATTCTAATTTTAATAAGAAATCATATAAAGGTTATGCTACTAGAATTGTACTAGAGCCCCTCATAACTCACCTCTTCATTCTTGTTTCACATTCACTAAGCTCCCTTGCCACCTTCCTCCAAAAGGAAAGTGTTATTTTCATTTGTTCTTAAAGATATTTAGCATCTAGTTTAGACTAAATAAACCTCCTTAAGAGGGATTTTTTTCCTCCATTTCAGCTCACATCTTGTAGGTGTTGTACATGCTTGACCATTGGGAAATACAAGAAGTGGTTTGGCATCTATTGGTTGTTGGAGTTTGCATTCCTACCCCTTTTATGTTTGTTTAATTTTGTTTTTATTTTCTTTTTTATTATTATCTTATTTCACTAACAACCACTTACATGATCACTTGGAGCACTCCCCCACCACAAAGGGGCACCTAATACTAAAGCCTTGTTTATCCTACAAGGCTTTTTCCCTCACCAAGTGGGAAGGATTTACCCTTGTTCAATCTCTTTACACAACAATGGCCTTGGTTGATAATTTGGTAAAACTAAGCAATTGTTTTCCCAACATTTTGGTGTCACTGCCAGGGAGATGTCAATGAACCAGGTCTTAATTGATTTCTCCTTTCTCTGATCATCTTTTATAATATATTTTCTAGATCCTAAAACACAAGGAGATAGTTCAGTAAGACGAGAGAAGTCTGTGAGAACAGGGTCTCAGTGGCAAGGGGTGTCGGATTACATGCTTTACTTCAAACTTTTATTTGCTTTGAAGTTTGTTATGCATAGAAATTGTAGTTTTTAATTCAATAAGGCCCACTCTACACTAATCCATGTGCGAGATAGTTACTATCATCTAGCAAGAAACATTCAAGCATGCTTAAGATTTGTTGGGAAAAGAATAATGTTACTTTCAGGAATCTCTCAAATCCTAGAAACAGTTGGGGTCTTTGCATCTCAGGAAGAGTGGATCTTAACAGCCATAATGAACCTAACTACATCTGAGAAAGGAATAGAGGAACAAAAGTTCCATAAGCAACAATCATATTTAGAAGCTCTCCCTTATTCTCCTTGTAGATATGGAGAGGGAACCAAAGAGCCATGGATGGCATTCGATGAAGAGCAAGTATTGGAACCTGAGATCGAAGAGTTTCTTACAAATTTGTGTCCACGTCCTTTGTGCAAGATCCAAATTTTCAAAGACCTACAATGTATGACAAAGGAGGACCTCCTTTGTCATACTACTTGATCTTTACCAAACTGCCTAAAGCATTCAATGACGGGACAATTAGTTAGTTCTTAATATTCCGCTCCATATTAGCAATGTGGATTGTGTTCTAGTCCAAGGTGGGATGGTTCTTGTCCTAATTACATGGCCATATATCCATGTTATTTGATATTACCTAGAAATAACTAGCATTCAAACTGCATGATCTGTCATGACGAATATCTGCTTCTAGACATGAAATCACTTCATGAATTTTGGACTCCTCATCAGCACCAAACAAATTGAGCCTATCCCTATTGTGATTTTTAAGAAGGTAGAACTAAGAATAACCATTGTGATTTGAATAGGACCTCGGATATGGGGTACAAGAAGTTCAATTTGAGGTATCCTAATTCAAAGGTGATATTGTTGATAATAATTTCGGATCTTAGTGATATATATGAGCAGATAAATGATCATGCATTTAAAGGATCATAGAATAAAGTTTCTCAAAGAACCTTCAATGTAGAGTTCCACATGACTCGCCACTCTCATAATGTCTCTCAAATTTTCTAAATGAGAAATGAGATAAGAATGTGTTCAATTTTTTCAAAGATTTGTTTTAAATTGGGTGAAATCTATTAATTGAAAGTGTTGATCCATAATAAAAAATGTTTCTCATGGTTGTGATGGATCTCATATTTGCAAGAAGATGGGTTTTGTTTGCACCACCATATGGTTTTTTGCTCCTCAAAACTAGATCTACCCTCACTCAATGGATGATATGCTTTGGTCAAATGCATAGTCAAGGAATCCAACAATTTCGACAACCTACAAACATATATGAAGATTGATGAAGCTGAAATCTTTTGCTCATCAAAAGGAAAACTGGGGGTTGACATATAAGGAGATCCCGCTGATACAATACAAAATCATTAAGCAAGGAAGTACACTCAATTGATGCACCTCCATACACCTGATCACCCCAAGCCCAAACTCTAAAAATTGATTGAACGGAGAGGGTTCAAAGTTGCACACAAAATATTATCATTTGCATAAGTGGTCTCAATGTCTTCATATTTTTAGTATTCGTGCAATGTGCTCGTCATGGATTCCAACAACAGGAAATTTCCAGCCTTATATCATTAGTTGCATGTTTCATTTGCATGAGGACATGCTAGCTCTCAAGTGTTGGGGAGATGGAGATGCCTCTTCCATTTCAATATTTCTAGTAGCACCCTCTTGATTCTTCAAAGCAATAGTATGCCAACAAAATTTAAATAATTCATCTCACGTACTCTATTCAACATGGTCAACATGAAGGTTTGATTTCAGTTTGCATACTTTATTATTAACATTGGTCATGACATATAGGTGCAGTGTTGTTCAACCATCCACAAAGTATTTGTGTACCGGGTCATCATTTGTGGAGGAGAAATTTTCAAACAAGACAACATCACATCAACAAAATTTTCCCAGTACCACCCAAGTTCCTTCAACCAAGTAGCATTCAAACTATTGTAGGAACCTTTCAACATCAACAATCAAAGCACATAAAAAATCCTCCATCCGTAATGATCATCACTTAAAGAGTACATTTCAAGCTTCTTCAAATATTCAAAAGAAATGGTATGATCAGTCCATCATCGAGCACATCTTCAACAAACTTGTTTCTATCATTCAACAGAACTTCCAGCCTTGTGGTACTAGTTCTTTTTAGTTGATTTGTATTGGACTTCTCTCCATATCATGCAATTAGAGCTCAATGTTTTCCTTTCAGATCAACACACATTAAGCGAGCTAGAGTTTATCCCAAAGAATTTGTCTTCAAGTAATCGTATGCTCATGGAAGGTAAAATTCGATAAGCAATGTCTTTCTCTAGGTAGTATCTAATGTGGGAATCCATTTATATCAAACTCTTGAAGATCTTTCTACATCTCCTTATACTTTGTCTCCATTTCATATTTCATCATTCACTCATCATCATCCATTTCCCTGTGCCATTGGAAGTCAAACAAACCCCTTTCCATGTGATACTACTTCCTATGTATCATGGTTGCATGAGGACATAAAATTATTTGAGTGTGGGGGAGATGTATGATACCCATTAGTCATTCATTCATGTACTTGACTCTTTCATCTTCATGCATTTTGTCAATTATATTCCCATAACCATCCATTTTCACCATACATAAGCTTCATATGACATATGTACACTTAAAATATTAATTTCCCATGTTATGATTCCTACTTAGTGGATAAATTGTGGTTTCCTAACTTGTTGTGGAGTTTTATCAAAATCGCTACATGAACTTGATGTTCTAGTAGTCATTGGAAATCAACAAAATCACTATATGAACTTGTTGTTCTGGTAGTCAAAATTTTCATGTCATTTCTGAACAACTGAAGGCTAATCTTGGAAAATGAAAACATGGGTTTTCCTCATAATGGAGTCATTTAAGTGACTAGTGGGAAAAATCCTGAAAAAAATGTGATTTGATGGGTGATTTGGTGATATCTTTAAACTTATTTTTATGGAACTTCCGTAATTTTGGTTCCAATGGTTTGATTAAGCTCCAACTTCTCTCTATGAATTTGGGAACATGAATCTCATGTATTTTAATGTTGTTATCCCCCTCAAACCACCTTCTACTAAATCTAATATTTTATGATCCACATGTTTAGGATCCAATATTTGTTGGTTATGAGATCCTCTTATTTAGGCTTTGATCTTATATTCATGAAACATCTTCTCCTTTGGAATACATGTATAAATATGAGAGCATCTTATTGAGCTACCAAGTTAGAAGCTAGATGTGAAATGTTAGATATTATATATTAGAGATGTACTAGATGCTAGATGTTGGAGGCTATAGGTTGAGAGGTTGGAGAGGAGAGTATGAAGAGAAGCATGATCATTGTAGTTTTCTAATGCTAGAATAAAGATCTTGTTGTTGCATATTGTGATCCAGTACTTTACTCCTCATTGGAAGTGTATGCCAAGAGAGGGAGGGCCCCCTCCCCCTGGTATACTCTACCCAATTGTTTCTTTTTTTTGTATGTAATTTTAGTAGTCTTCATTTACACTCTTGTGGTTTACATTTCATGAATTTACATTTACAACTCTTTACATTTCTTGCAAGTGTATCGGTCGAGTGTGGTGTGCACCAGATCTTAAATTTGTTAAGCGGAGGATCCAATAAATGTTCAAAAATCATAGGACTTGAACCAATGGCCTCTCAATGACCTGGTTTTACTTTCTTGCAAAGTGTGTTTTTACTTTCCATGCATTATGTGGTTTTGTTTCTCCTTCTCGATGTTAGTTTTTCAACATTTAAGCTAGCATTATGTTAAGATCTTTTCACTGAGAGAATAACAAGCACAGCAATCACATAAGCACATCACAAGAGACAAGAGACACAAATATTTTAGGAGGGGAAACCATAAATGGAGAAAACCCCTCAACTTCCTCTAAGATAGTATCACCACAAGATGTGATCCCAAAACAGTAAGATGACCTCCCAACACAACAGCAGCCTTCTGTCTTCTGTCAAGCCAAAGTATTTCCTTCTCCAAAGGTGCGCCACACTTGAGAGAGCAAGTGATGTAATTCACAAGTGATAAATACAGAGACTCTCACTCTCTATTTATATTCTTCCGTTGACTTGAAGTGCACTCAACCATGTAGGCTTAACTTACAATTACTTACTCGAGCCTACACCTTAATTAGTGTATAATAACCCAAGTGCCCCGAAACTATGGGGACTTACCTAATGACTTGACAAGACTTGTTTACATTAATAATACTCCCGATCGGAACATCGGGGTAAGACAATATGACTCAAATACATAATAGAAACATCCCGGAATAAACATCGGGTTACAATATATAAAATACATATAAGAATACATTCCGAAGTTACATATACATCAACACTCGATTAGCATACAAAAACACAGTTGCTTCTTGGTTGTTTTAATGTATACACAAAATAGTTCCCTACATCCAGTTAGCATTTGCTTGAGTAGGTTTCCCGTGTGATTTACTTTTTCCCCTAATTGATTTGGTTATAGAAGGGATGGTTGTCCCTTAGATACTCTGATAATGTTGGAAACCCTTGTAGTTATCATTGTTGTAAAGTTAAACTGTGATTGTTTGGAATATAGACAATGAATCTCATCCAACCTCCCTAATACCTCATTGAGTATCTTAGCCAGTGTGCCTAGTTAGAGTAACCAATCAATTCCTAATTCTACATATACTTTGCATGACACCTCATCAGTTTACTAACCCCGGTTGATATTTTATGTGAGGTAAAACTATGCAATTATTTTGCCCAACAACGACCTATGAAATCCATGGATATTTTCTCTCATGGTCCAGTAGGTATATGTAAGGGATGGTATAATCCTTACTTTCTATCATTGGGATTATTGGTACAACAATGTATCCATCCTCCAATAACTTGAGCTACATCTTCTTTCAATCTAGCTCAATACACATACCTTTGTCAATTATCAACTATCTTCCTAACACCAAAATGCCCTATAGCTTTAGAGGTGTGAGGTAATAGGCTATAATGTTTCACTTTTAGGAACACAAAGCTTATATAACTTGTAGAGAAACCCATTATGGAGATGATAGTCAGCCTTATTATCGCCTTCTTCTAAACAAACTTGTCCTTGCACCTACTAAAACACCTCTTTAATGTCCTCATATTTTATGTATTCCTCTTTATATGCATCATCAGTGAAAGGTTCCATGTGCATAAGAGCTCCCAAAGTTGTGATCTTGAATATGGGTGGCCTTGAATGTCAAATTATTAGTGTTTATATTCTTATGATTTTATGATTAGATGAAAATGATATAAAAACCCCATCCACTTGTAGTATTTGGTTTGCTGAAACTTACTCTAGCATTGCAAATACTATAGTGGTTGTTTATCAATGTGGATGGTGGTATTCTTGCCCATGGATAGTGTTTCCATTTCTTAACAAGTTAAACCATAACATACATTCCCTTGTGATGTGTAGGATAGTTCAAGACTCCACCATAAAACATTATAGAATGATAACATATTGGCTTACCTCTCCACATCAAGACTGCACCCATAGCATACCCAATTGTATATATTCACTTTGAAAGGTTTATGTAGATTCATCAATGCAATAATTGGTTCTCAACTGATCTTTAGTTTCAACTTATCAAAAAAATTATACTAATTTATTCCTTACTAGAAACTCTTGCCACTAATTGTTATGGCGTGGAGTGGTGCAAGTACAAATAAAAACGATGCTATAAAATTTGTAGGTACTATGCTACCCAACAAACCTACTACCCTCAATGACTAGTAGGAGTTGGACACTTTATGATGGCCTCTATATTTGTGGGGTCTATCTTGAGTTACCTTCCACCAATCACATACCCTAAGTACACCAAATACTATTGGGCAAATTCACATTTCTTATGGTTTGCTAGCATTTGATACTTTTTTCAGAGTTTCTAACACTTGCATGAGATGTGAGATATTCACTTTTAAGGTAGAGATATAAATGATATATAATATAGGTACAATATTACAAATGAATCTAGGAAGGGACACAATACATCAATCATTAAATGCAAAAATGTACTTAGTGCATTACATAAACTATAAGGAATTACCAATTATGCATATAGACCTTGCCTTGTCTTGAAGGAGGTCTTCCATGTTTCTTCTTCTTTTTACTCCTACTTGGTGGTATCCTAATTTGATATCCAACTTGGTGAAGTGGTTAGCATGTTGCAACTAATATAGCAAGTTGTTGATCCTAGGTAGAGAGTATTAAATATTGAGGGTGATCTTATTCAAAGCTTTATAGTCGATAAACATTCTACAAATCACATCCTTATTGGGTACTATAGTGATAGATGACCCATAAGGTGAGGTGCTTGGTCAATTTACTCCCTCCTCCAACAACTATTGCAACTGCTTCTTCACTTCATCTACTTCTATTATGGATTATATGTACGACCCAATGCTTTGTGAATGGGGAGCCAACAACAATTGTATCTCATGCTCCACTTCTCTCTAGGTGGTAACCCTTTATGTTCTTGGAACACTTCTTTTGTACAAATGCAAGAACTCCTCCAACTAATGTTTCTACTCTTTATTTCATTCCTCCATAAATGCCTTGACTTTAACTAGTTCATCTCTTGGTTGACACTCTCTTAAGAAGAGTGATACAAACTTCTTACTATAACTGATCAATTTCATGGCTTTATTAGCACTTACTAGAGAGATTTTCAATTTAACTTTGTGTGCATTAATGTTGAAGGACTTCCCATCCATGATTATGTGGTTTTGGTATGCTCTCCTCTTGAATATTACATCTCTCATATACATGTAGGGGCTTCCAAACACTACAACACACACATCAAGTGGTACTAAATAGATACCTCCACTTCATCAATATGGTTTGCACTTATAGAAATTGTGATCTTACATTGCTTTGTGACCTTTACCTCTACATCCTTATTTACCCAACACAATGTAAATGGGACCTGGGTGAGGATGGTAATGAACTTCCAATCCAAGCCTTCTCAATAGATATTCTGCTATTTGTTTTGACTATGAAGTGAATCAAATAGAGCATCTGCCTTTGTCTTGTTGACCTATATCTTAACATGGAAGAGTTTGATCATCTCTTTTTTGTCCTTGGGATGGAGGCTACTAAGATTCACCTCCTTCTACACTCTAGCACATACAATATTTTAATCTACATCTAATCTAATTTATAATTGGTTGCTTGAATCCATGGCTAGGCATGTTCTTCTTCTTGGCATCATTCTTGTGGCTCTTTGATTTAGCCTAGGGTGTAGCTTCTAACACTTATCTTTGGCATAACCATTGATATTACAATAGTTTCAATGGTTATTGGGATCATTTCACTTATGTGTAGTGATGTTGTCTTCTTGTCCTTTCCTTTACACTTATCGTTCCCTCCCTGGAAGCATCTTGGTTGTGTTTTTGCTTAGAATCACTTGGTTGACCTTTAGTCGTACCCATATTCTCTAAATATCAAGCTTGTACACATGCCTCGTCAATTTTACTAGGTTTTAAGAGAATCACGTTCCTATGTAAATGATTATATATACTATCTAGATTCTTGAGGAGTGCATCCATGTTCATGGGAGATATACCCAACTTAATGGAATTTTTTCTGAACTTGACAGTGTACTATTGCACACTCTACCCTTGCTATTAGAAATAATGCTAACAAATCCATTGGTTCTTTTCATACCCAATAGAGTAGAAGTGGGACTTAATGAGGGTTTTAAACACCTCCCACTTATTTACTGGATTATCATCCTCATACCTAAGTGTCTGTGTGACTTTCTTGCCATGTTTGGCATAACCCTCTAACTTTAGCTAGGAAAATGGAATATTTTGCTCTTATACTATGCTTTGAACATTGAAATAAAATTCTAAGCATTTCAACCATAGATTCAACTTAACACCATCAATCTCACCTTGGTTATGTTTGATGTCCACTTTTGCTTCCACTTTAAATAGAGATTGAGAAAAAACAATGGCATTAGAACTTGGTCTCTCTTTCTCTGTCTCCCTTTTCAACTCCTTTTTTGGGTCTTTATTGGTTCCCATCATATCTATCTTTTGAGTTAGATCTACCAAACTCCCTGAAAAGGTCCAAACATATCCTTTAGTGCCACCATGAGAATGGCCATGTTACGAGAGATGTCATTGACATGTGCTTTTAGCTTTGAAAATATCTCCTATGACTCAACCCATGGATTGTTATTACTTTACTCATCCACCATGGCTAAGGTTAAAAGACTTATTCCTTAATCTAATTATGGGATCTTGCAATTTCCCACAAAACACCAAAGAAAAACTGCTATGATACTAATATGATCTGTAAACTACTGTGAATATTCCACTGGGATAGTCGACCACAACAAATCTTACAATATTATGGAAACCCCTTATTATGTAGTGTATTACTTTATATCATGAGATTTGATTGTTACTCGCTTAATGCATAAAATACTGGATAAATTGAAATGATATAAGCAAGCAAATAACACACCATCCACACAATGAACACAATATGTACCTTGGGAAAATCCAATATGGAAAAATCCCAATTAGAAGGTGAGGCATATGCTCATTGTTGGGCCTAGGAAAAGGAAAGCATAATTCACTTAGAATTCTGCCTAAGTATGGAGAAGAACTAAAGAAGAAGAGAAAGGAGTCGCGACATAAGCAATGACATGAAGGAAGAGAAGGAAGATGCATGACAAAAGAGGAAGCCATGACAGAAGGAAGGAGTGAGACAAGGGAAGATATGACGGAATAACAATACCAGAAGGCGTGCAAGTGACATAACAACGAGAAAATGATAGTAAGGCATAATGGTTAGAAAGTGACAGGCCATAAAGATCATAGGTACGAGTTCAGCTAGAGTCGGCGGAAACCACACGTATGAAGGTAGCTTTGTAAGTTAGGGCGTTAGTTCCTACTGTTAAGTGTTACTAGAATAGGAAAGACAACCTGTTGGCTATATACAGGAAGTTGGTTGAGAAAGAGACATGAAAAGAGTCTATAACGAGTCTGTAAAAGAGTATATGAAAGAGGGAACCCAAGCAGTATGTGGGTTAGATTCTCTGTTGTTAGCTCTGTACTGTAAGACTGTTAGTTGTTCTGAAATTTTTTTTTTTGTTAGTGTTTGCCGAGTGCATATGAGTTGAAGAATTTGTAGCTGAGTGCACAAAAGTGTAGGAGAGGTTGAGTCGATCCAGGCTGTGTGTGGATCATTAATAGAGTTAAGTAGAACGAGAGTAGAAGAGAAGATCAGATAGCATAAGAGGAAGAAAGAGTCTGTAAAGATAGAGAAGAAGATCTAGAATAGAGTCTATAGCTTAGTGCATAGACAAAAGGTGCATATATTTCTCATGGCAGATGAAGAGCACCTTTGTGTTTTTTTCTCGAATGGGTTTCCACGTTATATTCTGTGTATATGCGTGAGTGTTGAATGTTTTTGAGTTAAATGTATAAATGTTGTATTGAATGAATGCTTATAGTTTTGCTTATGAATGAATGTATGTATATCAGTCGCAATGTATCAGTTGAATACAATTATGATGCACAAAGGTTGTTGTTATAATAGTTACATAAGAGAAGTTGGGTCGCGACCTAACTGTGCATAATAAGTATAACTAATCCACCCACATGCTTTGTTGATCACCTTGGTAAAGGATCGAGGTACCATAAATCCCCCACCGAACTACGAAAACATGGTTCTGGTAGTTACCCAATAGAAAGATATATCGGGTGAGACTACATCGGCATCGTGAGTGTTGCCAACTGAGCTCTGCTATGTCAAGCCGATATCTTGGGCTTTGTTGCGCTAAGCAGAAGGGGCTGAACCCGGGTCATGGTTCTCAAAGGAGGGAGAAAAGACAACACTCATGCTCTTTTCATCTCAGTGATAAAATGCAAGCACAAAGAAAGTGGAATCACTATGGACTTGCCATGGATAGTGTGGTCTATATAGTTGCCACATGATATTCTACTTCCTCGATTATGCTTCAATATCCCACTCCTAGATGCTCAACTCAACTATGAACCAATAAACCATCCAATAAGAATGGAGCATCTTCCTTCCCTAGTGGCCCAACATTTAACATAATTTAATAGTTGTATAGGGTTAGGGTTTTTGCATGTCACAACCCGAAATTATTGTTAGAGTTTGGATCCTCTAGAATATTCTTGAAAGTCCACACATGATTAGCTCCATGTGTGAGTAATGGAAGTTGACATGGCAACCACTTAGTACCATGGTCGTCAACATGATAGGTCATCTTGCTGGTATGAACTTTAATTGAGGTGATTTTTGCACAGTTGGAAAGTTCTTGATGTATAAAACAACATTGAGAGGTTGCAAACTATGATTGAGAAGTTTTGACCCAAAAAACTACTATTTAAGGCTTCAAATGGGCTTTGGAAGGTTTCAGATCCCAAATCACCAAAGTGGAACCTACCCATAAAATGAGCTCTACAAGCTAATAGCCCCATTTTTTCTGCCCAAAACGTAACAAAATAGATGACAAATTATATAATGATCTATTCTTAACCACAAGGTTCCATCTCACGGGGAAGGAAAAAATGAAGGATCTATAATTTCTTTTGTGTAGAATTCTTGGTGAATTTTACTAATTCTTAAATTTCCAACTCTAAAATGTTTGGTGACAGTTTTGTAAAACTATTCAAATTTATAAGGCTTTTCGATAGTTTCTATACAATTTTGGCAATGTTGAGAATACACTGTTTTAATCCTGTAGAATTTGGGAAAATAGTTTTAGAAAAAATGGAATTTGATTATTTGTTTTGGAAAAAACATAGAAAATTAGCCCATTGGCTAAGTTTCACCCCTAAAATTTTCCCTACTCATGGGCCTTTTATGACACCTTGATAGAGCCATAAGTGGCACCTAAAAGTAGGGGTAGAACATATGGCACTAGGAGTTCATGACTCGCATGAACGTAATATATATCCAAGCTCACCTTTGTTATCCTTAACGTAGATCCCATTGATTAGCTTCCATTCCCTTGAGCCCATCATGACACCTTGAGGTAGCCATCGTGGCAATTAGAGGTAGGGTTAAACTTATGAAAACAAGAAGTCAAGGTGCATATGCGCATATTACAAAGCCAACCCAACCCTAGGTTCTCTTTAAGCCTTGTGAAAATTTGGGCCAACAGGCTTGAGACTAGTAATGGGGACTGAGGAATTTCACTTAGGGTCTAATTGTTGCCCCGAGAGAAGCAAGGCGATTACAAACCAATATGGGGGATATGTTGTCACGTTCGTAATGTAACATTCTAATATTAGCTCACAACTTATAAAAAATAAAATGTAATTAAAAAAAATCATGTTGACTCATAAAACAAAAAAATAAAAACCATCATAGATCCATTCTAAACTCAGTTCTTTGAAGCATCGAGATAAATCCAATTTCTTGAGGTGTAAAAAATTTAAGATAAAAAAATACGTCAAGAATTTGGATCCTTCTCAGTGCTTAATAGATCTGGGTTTAAGATGGATCTAAGTTGCTGTAGTAAACAACCCCATCTATTCAACGACTTGAGGGATTTCCAACAATGAAAAATCACAATTTGGACAATGCAATTCTACAATTTCGCAAATTCTAACACCATATGTGGCCTTCTAGGCTCCCATTTTCAATGGAGCAACTCCATAATGTAGTTTGAACAATCCAAACTTGTAAGTCCAAAATTTCACCAAATGTTATCAAATTTGTAAGGATAAAGCACTTGCAAACAAGCTCTGTTTTCTACACAATTAGCTTATTCCATTTCACACTCTTGGTTAAGGTTCCAATCTCATCAGATTCATCGTGCACCTTAAGGTAGCCATGGAGGCACTTGGAGCTAGGGGTTGCACCTATGGAAGTGAGTGGTGATGACCCATATGCACATATTATGGACCTAATCTAACTCCCTAATTTCCCTTAAGATGGATATTGTTGATTGGGTTCCATTCCCATGATACTTCCTTAACACATTGAAGGAGGCATAAAGGCTCTTGAAGGTAAGAGTTTAACTTATAACACAAGGGAACATCCCACAAACACATATAAATAAATCCAAGCTCATGCCCCAAATCCTCTGGACACAATTGACCAAGCTCTAAGCCCATGAGTCTAGTCGATACCTTCCTTCAGGTAGCCATATACTTGTAGCATCGAGGGGTGATGACCCTTTGCAAACAAAAGACGATCTATATATATATTCTTTTGAGAACTTATAAAAAAAGAAAATTGTAATGTGGTCTAACATTGGGTTGGTGGGAACATACCATAACTAATAAACCATGTTGGAATCTTAAATAACCAATGTTTGACTTTTAAATGTTATACCTAAAAATCAAAACATATATCTAAAGGTATGTACTTTCCCAAAATTAAGTGGTTTGTAAAAGTTAAAAATAATTATATATATATAACCGGCCTAGTCACTTCAGATAGTTTTATTTCCGTGAATTTGTGAAAAACACCATTCTTATTCTTATTTTTTTTGGTTTGGAATTTCCCTAAATTGGTCAAATAAGATAAAGAAATGTAGAGGCTTTCCAACTCCCACCGCCGATGCAAAGGTCGAATAGCACCATAACCGCCAAATATAGATGCGCAGCAAATATTAATATAATAAATAAATGTTAATAAGATCAAATTTCGATGTATCCTCTTCTATTCAATGTAATCATGGTAAATGGTGTGGACGCAAACGAATAATTCATTAGAGTTGAGGGGGTTTTGGTATAAGGGGAGAAGCGTGTAGGTAGAGAATATGGTGTTATTGTTAGCATGGGGGAGGAAGGGTTAGATGAAGAAATTGGATCGGGAAATCCTTTGATTTCCTATCACACCAATCACAATATCAATACCATTCAATCCATGGCTATGGCCACGCCCAATGAGGAGGCTGGTTATGGTGTTGCCTTGCCCATATCGCTTCCATTACCATTACCAGCAAATCCTCTTTCTAATGTTCAGGTAAGCACTAAATCCATCGTCGCTCTTCATTTCTTCCTTATACCCTAACCCTTTTATTAAATATCTATTGCAAGGTCTATATATATGTTTGTGTGTATATAATTATTTAGAGTGACTAGGTTTATGTAGGATTCTTTGTATTTCAAAATCATGGATAGGGAGGGAAGGCATTTGAGTTCGTGGGTCTGGTGGAATGTGGTGGGGCTGTGAATATTTTTTCTTTCGCGTGGTTTAATGGTAAAACTCGGTGCCGTGTCTATTTTAGAATTATTATGTAAACTTTGCAACATGAATGATGAAATTATGTACAAACTTAAAAGATCAGTCAAAACCAGTTGGAATATGCATTAACTGATCCAAGACTGTTTAACTTAGGAAATTATGGTACTGATGTAAATGAATATGCCTGTGATTTTATGGTTCCTATTTTTTTTCAAATTCAAGGTCATAGGTAGTGGATTATGAATGCTTGTGATTTTTATTTGGGTGACTGTTGATTGGAGATCAGGGAGAGCAGAGTAAATGTGGGATGGAATCAGAAAAAAGCTTGGATGGCCCTGTCAATAATGTTGTTGCAGTGAACATGGAGATTGCTTTTAACAGCGAAAGACAGGAGAATTCTTCTGTTGGAGTTCCACTTCCTCCTAATCAATCTCGGGAAAACCCGAATGAGCACAAACCATCAAGTACTCGTCATATGGGAGGCCTTGCAGTCAGAGATCAGGAGATAACGCAATCACCTGGATTGGCTCTTTGGGTTAAGGTGAGTGTGTTGAATTCAGTGAAGGTTTACGATTTTCAGATTTACCGCTTTGTTATAGTTCTCAAATTGCACAGGGGTGCCAACTTTACATTCTTTTTTTTTAAATGTTTATTCTTTTTCCAAAGAAAATTTTGCTGAAAACACAAAAGATGCTTCCTACATTCATATATGGCTGGAAACCTGTTTACTTACCCTCGTGCAACTAACCTAGGAAATTTGAACTAGGCACCTCTTAGCATGGAACATTCAATGTTTCTTATATTCCATATAATATAAAAATATGCACTATAAATTTATACATGAATAAAAGGGTGTCAATGTACATCTAACATTTACCAAAAATAAAAAGGTGGCAAAAGCAAAAGGCCATCACCCTACTGTCATAAAGGGGCATAGGTGCAGAGTATTAAATATACAAATTCCCATCCTGATGGACTAAAATCGTTGGCACAAGGTTGAGTAACTGATAACCATAAAAATAATACAATAATGTATCTCATGTAAACTTCTCTTTGAGAGGAGTTCAACGATAATAAACAATTTGAGTTGGTTAGAACCACCCAGGTCAAGAAGGTTGAGTGCTTGCCGAAGTGGATGAGTGCTTAACCAAGCTTTGACATCTTCTGCAACAATTCACCCTCTAGAGAGCTACAACATGTGAATGGATCCCTTTTTCAAGTGATGCACCCTTTGAGAGTGTAACAAACTTTCCATCTGTGAGTGGATCAAGGGATCTAACAATCTTTGATAGATGTCTAATGAGTAACAAGTGATGCACCCTTTGAGAGTGTAACAAACTTTCCATCTGTGAGTGGATCAAGGGATCTAACAATCTTTGATAGACGTCTAATGAGTAACAAGTGATGCACCCTTCGAGAGTGTAACAAACTTTCCATCTGTGAGTGGATCAAGGGATCTAACAAACTTTCCATCTGTGAGTGGATCAAGGGATCTAACAAACTTGGAGCAATAAATAAAATAATCTTTCTAGAAGACAAGTCCCTTCCTCAACCACCTTGACAGAAAAAAATGTGTGCCCTTGAGAGAGATTTCCACACTTATGCATCTAACTAATTCCTTGAAACAAGTATGATCTCCATCATAACTCAACTAACTCCACACATGTGGCATCTTCGATCAATAAAATGCTTGAATACGAAGTGTGCCCCCTTAGGAAAATGATTTTTAATGGGTTTTTCTTCAATAATGGGAGAGCGTTCCAAGGCATCTAGGAGTTTGGCATTTATTTGTCACTTTCCAAGTGTGAACAAGGTTAAAAGAGTTAGTGTGTTTGAACAATATGTTAGATTTTCAAGCATATATATATTCGAGCAAAGTGTTTACTGTTATTTTACTTTTCTTCCACTTTAAACAAAACTTAGATCTTTAAACCAACAGATAGATGAACACTTGAAATGATAACCAGCAGTAGAAGAAGTACACAAATAAGATCTCACACATGCACAAGAATTTACCCTGGAGAAACCCAATATGGGATAAAAACTCCAGCAAACAATCTTCCTTTATTGTAAATAATATGTAAGATCGAAATACAAACTTTCCACCATGAAATATGCTTGAGAGAGTGACTGTAAGACCAACCAGACACCAAGATACTTTGCTGCCCTCTTACTGCTATTATAAATCAGCAAGTCAATAAAATACTTTGTTGCCCCGTAAACTGTGTAAAACGAACCAGCAAGACTAACTGCTGCCCTCTCTTTGCTGTGTAAATTCAGCAATAGAAAAGTTTTACTACGCTGCCCTCCTCTCACAAAACTGTGAGAATGATTATCTATATTAATAGACAGCAGGTGAGATTAAATTATAGGCACCAATTTCAAGAGGACTCGTTATGCAACTTTGACTTAACTTGAGACTTAAAAATAAAACTTTAAATATTCTTTTAGATTGACGCAGATAACTTGGGTGCAAGGAAGACACATGAGATCAAACTAAATCTAAAATTAGATACTCGAGTTTACAACTGGCAGAAACTTTGAGTTCGCAACTGAAAGACAAGTACACAGAAAGCTAACTGAAAGTTACTTCAGTTCTCAACTGAAAGAGTCTTTGAGTTCTAAAAAAATAGATTAGGCAGTTAACTGAAAAGATACTTTAGTTAACTAAAATAGATAACTGAAAGTTAAATTAGATCTAGAATTTTCTTTAGTTAACTAACTTAAAAACTCCACTAGACTTTTGCATGGTTGTTTATTACTTTAGTTAACTAAAATAATTAATTGTAAATTAATTTAGATCATTAGTTAACTAACTCAAAACTCCACGAGACTAAAGCATGGGAAGACAACTCGACTTGTCATGACTTAACTGAATGATGCTCTTAACATCGACTTAAGACTTAGACTCAAAGAGACATATTCATGGTGGATGAATTTATTCGTGCCAACGCACTAGATCAATACATTTATTTGCATAAGGAAGATTGTTTGTTTCTAGCTCATAGGAATTTTTACATTCAACCTAACTTTTGGTAGATGCCTTGGCTTTTGCGAAATGCTCACAAGGCTTCCTGTCTTGACTTTTGGCGTAGCTCACAAGGCTTGTTCGTTCGCCTTGACTTTTGCTATGACCTCACAAGACTTACCGACTTGACTTTTGGTATGGCTCACAAGGCTTGTTCATTTGCCTTGACTTTTGCCATGACCTCACAAGACTTATGAAGGCATTATCACTTTCGTTCTGACTTTTGTCTTGGCTCACAAGGCTTGTATGTTCACCTTGACTTTTGCCATGACTCACAGAACTGGTTAATCTCCAAGTCTCCCTGGCTAGCTTCAGGGTGGTCACTTATGACCTCAGACCTTGGAGAATGCCTACTGATGCTGATTTCAACACAATAAGCCTCTTTGTGTCATGACTCTAGCCAAATCTTCCATCAAATTATCTCCATTAAAGTCCTCTTTAGGCCAGGGCTCCATAAGATTTTAATTTGTGTTGCAAGGGTACGCGTCCCTGTCCCGGGTACCGTCCCCAAGTCCCGAGAACTGGGTCGGGTACTTCATAGACGTCCCTCGACGTCCCCGCCAAAGTCCCCAAGTATCGGGTACCTTTGGCTCAAAAATAGGAAACTTTGCTTATTTTGGGGACTCCGTTCCCTGATTTTGGGGACTTTGGGGAAACTCCAGTATGTGAAAATTACAAAAAAAAAAAATTACCTTTACGAAGAGGGACGAGGTAGGCAAAGGAGAGGCAAGACAAGCTTAGGTTGTCTTAGACTTAAAAGGTTTGTGCTTTTAAGTTAATGACATGACACTATCTAGCTTGGAGGCGCTGGTATCTATTCTTAGACTCTTTCTCCTAGAAGATTGCCTTATTCTTTTATGACTTTGGATCTTGTCATTGGATTTTTCTTGTCATAATTTGTGTTTATTGTTGATCCTTTGTGTAAGTTGTTCCAATGTTGTTGCATAGACCGTATTCTTTGCCCCTCATGAATGACAAAAAACCTACTTTGTTGATGTTTGTGTAGATGTTTATATTCATGTGCATATTTATAATTTGAAAAACCAAAAGCTTTATCAACTATTGTCATGTTTATACTTAAGGTTCATATGTAATTCCCACTTTATATCAATGATTTATGAACTTTCAAGCAATGTGCATGTTAATTGTACTTGTTAATTATTGAAATGAATACTAGTGAAAAAAAAATTGATTTAATTTTTTATTATATATATATATATATACAGTACCCTTGACGTACCAAAATCCCCTGTTTCAAAAAGTGGCATCCCCATCCCCAAGTTTCCTGGCAACTTAGGTTTTAATTATTAATTTATTTCATCATGACGATGTACCATGGGTGAGAAGTATTCAATTATCTTCATTAAAGTCCTCTTTAGGCGAGGGCTCCATAATGTTTTAATTATTTCATCATGGCAGTGTCCCATGGGTGAGAAGTCTTCATGTCCCTTAAGGCGCTCCAACAATAATCATCATTGAAATGTCAATAAGGGACCATTGTGCCTAGCGCCCCCTTCTTAAGTGATTATTTAATTAATCTGAAGTGCAAACCATAGGTACTATGGTTAAATAGTGTGTTCAAGGTAAACACTTTAATTAATTCATTACTTCAAAAGTACAATTATTAACCCTTCAAAACTTGGTGGGACCCTAAGTTGATGGGTTCCCATTCCATTAAATAATTAAGCTTTAATTAATTTCTTTTATACCTTAGCCATTCATTCTTTTAATCATCAACTAGTAGGACAGCATCATCTTATGGGAAATTTTACTTGTTAGGCATGTCATACTCACCAATTAATACCATGAAGACATTAAAACACGTCACCCCCATACTTCCTAGCCAGCCACCATGGCCACCACTCAACCATTAAGAAGTGCCATCTCCAAGCAAAGAAACAGGTGTACCACTTGCCCATCCAACTGTCTAGCTATGGAATCATGCAACCACCCAACCCCTCCTCTAGGCTCTCTGACCCTTGCCTCTACCTTGAATCTCGAAGTGGATCCTCCAAGGACATGTCAACACCTCACAATTTTGATGGAACTTCTTAATCCAAGCGTTAAAATAAGCTAGAAAAAGCTTCCCATGCTTAAAAAGTGATCCTGCTTGAGTGAAGAGTACATTTTTATTAAAGTCATGACATAGGAGTTCAACAATCAACACCACCAATGTCAAGGTACATAGATGGGTTTATGTGCTTGATTAAATGCCAATCCCATACCCTCATACATGATAGAATCCAGTAGACATGTTGCAATCCTGCAATCCTGAAAATTGTTAAGTCTGTTGAATTCTGAATGTGATCTAAAATTCTACTTTTTGCATATAAAGTCTGATGAGGTTGAGAGTCAGGACCACTCTCAAACGTCCTGAAACAATTAATGGTTTACCTTTTTTTAATAGAAATTTCGTATCCAAAGCATGGAATTGTACTAAACCAGCTAGTTCCGTACAAATCCAGTTGGTTCTGGCATTTATGGCGAGTTTAGTATGGAACTGGTCATCTCTGGTATAAAACACTGACCCAGATTGGAAAATGCCCAAAACTGGTTGGACTGGTCAGTTTTGCTGGTTCCAATCTGGTTCCGATAACAGTGGTTTCTACCTAGTGTCTTAGACATCTTGGTTACCATCAGATGAAATTTTCAGATGCTGAGCTTTACATGCTTGTAACAACGTTCAGAGAAGAGAAGAGAAATTTATAACTCACTATCTCCATGTTGTGTTTAGAATTAATCATTGACAGAGAGTTTTAACTAGACTAAATATGTTCCCCATAAAGAATTGACATCTATCAAATGTACCCTGATGAGGCAAAAACAGGAATGCAAATTTATTGTTCTCTTGCAATAGAGTCTAGACCAGCAGGAGTAAGATCCTCTGGCATGTGACTCTTGCAACTAGATAATAAATGGTGCTAAGAAGAGCCTAGGATTTTTTTCTTTCTAGTGTTGGATAGGTACAGTGGTATTCCAAGGACATTATAAATAACATTACCATAGCCTTAAGTTAAAGTTGTTGATTAATCACGGGGTTTCTACCCAACATTTGCAACGTTTGGCAACATGGGTGCTTTACAGGTTGTGAATACTTCTTCCCCAAAGAAGTGTTGGAGCACTTACATACACTTCCGATTATATGCTTTAAAACTTTGTATGTTTTTAATTGGCAAACTGTTAGATGGTTGTTGTTATTTGTAGTGTAGTAAGTGGTTGATGCTCTAATCGTTCTACTATGGATGACATTCTCACTTCATAATAGTGTAGTATTGCAAGTAGCACAGATATGTGTGTTTTCATATTTATTTCAACTGATTTGGCATTTCATGTGTTTTTTAATATATAAAAATATCTACTATGTACAAAATGTTAACCCATCGTCTTTTATCAATTCTCTATTTAAATTTTGATCATAAGAGAAGAGGTCCTATAATCCAGGTAGGTCTACATGGTTGTTAATTTATTATCTTAGTCATAGTGTTTGCTGAATTTTAAGGAAAATAAATTTAAACTGGGTAAATATCAGAATCCAACCATTGAATTCGATTTTGTTAAGCGAATAACTTCAATTAATATCAAATTTGAGTATATTCGATTAATAAAATCTAATTTGAATAAAATTCGTGTTTTAAAGTGAAAGTAATTTACAGAACAAAATAAAAGTATTATGATTATAAATTTTAATTTGTCCAAAGTTTATACACTTTTATAAATATATTTCTTTTATTTTGAAAATTCTACCTTTACACACTAGTTTATAAACATAATTTTGAATGTTACACTAATTTATAAACATAATTTTGAAATTTTGGATTTCGTTTTTTCTTGAATTTATGGTGAATTTTATCATACCCTTTTGAACGATGATATTTTCCAGACCTCATTGTAACTGTTAAACGTGAACGTGAACCAGGTGACTTAGCTTCTTGTAATAATAATAATAATAACTTAATTTTAAGGATGAGAAAGCGACTGTTGTGCATTCAACTTTGTAGAAGTCAATCCAAAGTTGTTGGTTTATTTTTTATTTTAAGCTGGTAACTGTTGTGTATCTAACTAGAAATCAATCCAGAGTGGTTGGTTTGATTTTTTATTTTTAGCCGGCAAAGTTCAGTGTTTAAACATAATTCCACGCTATTTATGCGCCCATGTTCTCTCTTTGGCTTGGGAGGTCAACCATCAACTGGTTATGATATAATATGATCAACTGGTTATGATATAATATGGTCAATTGGCAATGCGCTGATAAGTAGGTCAAAACCTCTGCATTGAATAGGCAAGGATTGTAATTTCAATTCCTTCATTTATATAGTTTTTGTTCTTAAAGAGTAGTTTTTTTATTTATGCATTGGTGAAGGTCATTTTAGGCTTTAAAACAGTATATCAGTGTGTCACAGTTCATTCGGGCTGAAATCTGCATTGTTGGCATCTGTGGCAGTGGAGAGGAAAGTGGCAAGCAGGAATTCATTGCTCCCTCAATGACTGTCCTTCAGTAACTGTGAAAGCAATGCCTACTTATGGAAGGAAAACATATATCGTAGTTTACTTTCCAAACTCCCGCACTCATTGCTGGACAGATTCACAGCTTGTTTGTGCAATTACTGAGAGACCAGAGCCCCTTTCCTTTGGCACACATGAGAGTGGGCAGGAACTAGTAAAGGACCTGAGCTCTCCACGGCGTTTTATGATGCAAAGGCTTGCAGTTTCTATGTTAGATGCAGGTGATCAACTTCATGTTGAGGTTAGACATTTATTGCTCATTCTGGTCACTTGTGTTTTTCATATATCAACATATTTATGTATAAATTTAGGCATGCCGTATTCATTACAAACAAATTCTAACTTTTGTATGTGTTGCTCAGGCTGTGGTAGAAAGTGCCCGTAATGTAAATGCCTGGAAAGAATTTGCAAAGGAGGCTATTCAATGCACAACTTATTCTGATTTAGGTAGAATGTTACTAAAGCTACATAGTGTAAGTTCTTAACATCTATATTAAGTTCTATTTAGTTAGGGTAGTGATAACTTGCATTGAACTTATGTTTCAGTGCTGCTTTCATGGCCCTACCTTCTGTCTTTGTTTTCTCCTTTGTTTTGTGCTCTGTTTAATCCATTATATTTGAACTGTTGACTTTTGTAGATGATATTGGAAATGTATATTAGCCCTTCCTGGATGAACACATTTGATCAATGGAAGCATCAATGTGAGAATACAGAAACTGCAGAATATACAGAGAAACTTATAGAGGTATCGTAAGGTTGTTCTCGTTTATCTGTATCTTTTTCTGGATGTGTCTTTCCTTATGTTATTGGCAATCTTACCTATGTATCATATGATAAGATAGGAATATGCTTTTGTACAATGTAGGAGCTGCAGGATGCAATCTTGTGGGATGATGTTAATAAGCTGTGGGATAATCCTGTGCAACCTGGTCAAAGTGAAGAGTGGAAAACATGGAAGAAGGAAGTCATGAAATTGTTTTCAACCTCTAACCCTTGCACAATATTGGCATTTGAGAAGAAAATTGACAAGGAGAGCAAGGAAGATTGTGGGAGAACAACTGATCCTTTGGACACAGATAATCTTGAAGTCAGCAGGAAGCGCCAAAAACTGGAAGTACGTCGTGGAAATTCTTCTGAAACAAAAGATACAAATGGCTCTCAGTTTTGTGCTCCTGGTGAAGTGTTTTATTCACCATTTGTTCCTAACTCTGGTGGATGTCAGCTTATCCCTTACACTCCTGATTCAAAGCCCACGAAAGAAGAGGCAGATATTGAGAATCACTCAATTACAAAGATACAGGCATTGCATCGTGATCGTGGATATCAACAATGTTCAGCTTTCATAGAAAAGAAGGGTAGAAAATGCAATCTGTACGCAATCAATGGAGGACTTTATTGCTGCAAGCATTTAGGTTTTCATACTCCAGATAACGTTCCTAAAGTTGATCAGGTTGGGTCTTCATCTGCAAACATGCATACAGATCCCAAATTTTCTATCTGTCAGGGAATGACCAAATATGGAAGGAGGTGTACCCACCGAACCCGTAATGGGACATCCTTTTGTTTGAAACATATGATTCGAGATGGTCATAATTTGGACAGCTGTGATGGACCCCCAAGTTCCAGCAGTTTAGGAAGTAACCCAAAGAGGGTGAGGGTGTCTGTTGAGGGACAGTCATCAGAGAAGGAAGCAACTTCTGCAGACTTTCACCACAAAGAAAGTCGAGATGAACAAAGCTTTCAGCCCTTTTCAGACTTGGAAAGAGTTTCAGGAAGCATGTCTCAGAAATTGCATGATGATAATAGTACAGTTGAAAGGAATCGACTGCATGACTTTTCACTGCCAGAAAGGGCTGCTTCTAAGGTCTCATATAAGAGAGAAAATTGGTTGCGTTGTATTGGAAGCTGCCGCAATCATGGTGGCCAGTGCACTCACAGGGCAAAACAGGGCTCGTCTTATTGCGAAAAGCATTTACCAAATTCACTGGGGTTTCGTCATAGA
This sequence comes from Pseudotsuga menziesii, assembly GCA_001517045.1. Classification (NCBI taxonomy): domain Eukaryota; kingdom Viridiplantae; phylum Streptophyta; class Pinopsida; order Pinales; family Pinaceae; genus Pseudotsuga; species Pseudotsuga menziesii. The sequence goes on along the minus strand of LPNX010900223.1, from coordinate 517,020 downwards.
TATACTGCATCAATGTTGAATGGAATTTTCAAAACTACAAGCTCTGAAGAAATATGCCAGCCTAAGGATCTTTTACATGAATACATGAATGCGTGCCTCACAGAAGCAGGTAACTATAATTCAGATCCTGAAAACAGAGGTTTGGATTGGATTGTTGGCAAAGTGTCAAAAGACATGAAAGATGCAGAAGCATTGTTAATGGAGGTTATAGCTGAAAAAGAGAAAATGGCAACGTATTTCAGTTATCAAGAAAGAGAAAATAATGTTACTGGATGCGCTCCATGGATTGATGAGGTGCACGAGCCTCTTGGTTCCGCTGCAGCAGTGAACAATGACACAGCTAAGCAGAGCCCTCTGGATGGGATGGAGGATTGCGTTGCTGTTCATTATTCTTCTTCTAATGAAGCACAAAGCCAAGAGTGCAAAGGTTGTGGTGAGCAGTTTTCTGATCTACAAGCTTTCAGTCACCATTGTCTCACCATTCATAGGAAGGCAGTCGAACAGTATTTTAGAGGATATGCTTGTCGACATTGTAGTAGTTCATTTACTAACAAAAAGGGTCTTGAGAGGCATGTGAAGATACACCACAGTGGAATTCCACTTGAGCAATGCACAGAGTATTTTTGTATATCCTGTGGCATTCGTTTTATCATTATGAATTGTGATCAGCTGTTGCAGCATGTGTTACTTGTTCACCCGGAGCAACTCAGCCATTCTATTGGTGCTAAAGAGCAGGTTAACAATGCAGAATCTTCGATGCTTCTGGAGACTGAGCAAGACAAACGAGATGAACCTTCTAAGTCAGGTAGTTCCAGGCAAGAATTGAGTTGGGAGTTAGATTCTAAGCATAAAATGGAAAACAATCACATTATTATGTTTACTCGTGGTGAGGATACAGGCATTGGTGAAGCGAGAACTTTTGTTCGTGATACTATGAAAAAATTTTCATGTAGATTCTGTGGGATGAAGTTTAGTCTTCTCCCAGATCTTGGACGTCATCATCAAGCTGAGCATAAGGATTCCAGATGTGCATTCAAGCCTCATCTCAATAGAGGGAAGGAGCTTTTCAAAGCAAAGTGGAGGGCTAACAAATCCAACTTTAGAATGTCTCAAGCAGCAGGATACAAACATGCAGCTGTGATTGCCAGAAAGAAACGATTAAAAAAGTTTGATCTGAAAACGTCTATGCGTGTCAAGAATAGATCCCTGCAAATTGAAGAAACTGGAATACATGACAGATTTACCGAATCTTACTTTACAGCTGTTGCAGATATGTTACAATCAGAAGGGAAAAAAGTAAGATCTTGGCCCAATAATTCGGAAATTCTTAATGTTGCACGTACAGCTTGCTGTAAAAGTAATTTGCATGCCGCTCTGGAAGAAAAGTATGGTTCCTTGCCAGAGAAGCTCTACATAAAGGCTGTGAAGCTTTGCAGTGAGGAAAATATCAGAGTGGAGTGGCACAGGGAAAGTTATATTTGTCCCAAAGGGTGCAATCCCAAGGCTGATTCCAAACCTTCTGTTCTGCTGACACCTCTTCCTGAAGTATGCTTCGATTCTCTTACTGTACAGGTGAATAATCTTGAGAGGGCTGCAAAAGAAACTGATATCAAGGAGACATGGGAAAAAGTAGAGAGCCACTTGGTGCTCAATTCATCCGACATTGAAAAAAGTCATCGAAGAAAAACCATCATACTGCTTAAGGACTTGACCTTTGGCAAAGAAGCAGTGCCAATACCCTGTGTGGTGGATGAAGACGTAATGACTCCATGCCTATGTGATTGGTGCAAAGATGGTAAAGATCAAAATACTAGCTCAATGAGGCCTTGGGAGAATTTTTACTACATCACTGAAAGGCTGCTGGACCCTTCAATGGGTCTTGATACAAAGGTGTCGCTCAATTTGTATGTTACTACTTTTTTTTGCCTGTTTTATGTCTTAAAAAATCAAGAGAATTTAATTGGTGTAAGTAGACACATGGGACAACCAAACAGGTCATTGAAAATATGATTAGTTAACTCTGGTAGTTGATTGAAAATTGTCTAGAGCTGCTTTGGATTTCTTATTCATAGAATGTTTTTGCAGAGTTCTCAACTAGGATGCACTTGCGCCCAACCACAGTGCAATGCTGGAGAATGTGATCATGTGTATCTTTTTGAGAATGACAATGAAAATGCAGAAGACATTTATGGAAAATCAATACATGGTAGATTTCCTTATGATGAGAAGGGGCAAATTATTTTGGAGGTAGTCTGAAGATTTTGGTTCATCGTATTCTCATAATCTTTTTCTTTTTGACAACATTCTTCCATATCTGGCTGTTACCTTAAAGTACGTCCTTTTTTCTAGTATGATGCTTCGTACAGTCAACCAGAAGCGCTTCTGTTTAAGCATCACCTTCATTTATGGTTTGTTTTTACTGAACTTGTGCAGAAAGGCTTTTTGGTGTATGAGTGCAACTCTATGTGCAGTTGTCAAAAGGACTGTCAAAATCGTGTGTTACAGAATGGAGTACGAGCTAAACTTGAAGTTTTTAAAACAAGGCACAAGGTAATTTAACCTGTTTTTGTTGTTTTCTTCATCGATATAAACTACCCTGAGTACTGAACATGAAACTGAAATATAACCTGTTTATCTGAAACGTGAAGAACTTTAAAGCATAAATTTTCATTGGGAAATGTTTGGGCAATAAAAACTTGGGATAAATTTTAAAGTAATTCTGGTTAGTTTGAATTGATTTTAGGGCTGGGCTATCAGAGCTGCTGAATCAATATCACGTGGGACATTTATTTGTGAATACATTGGGGAAGTGTTCAATGACCTAGAAGCAAACAAACGGGGAGAGAGGTACATTTCTGCTTTTTAACAATCCTCTTTTTTAAATGAATGATATGGAGGAATAAAAATAGCTGGATAGTGTGTGGATCACCTTGCACTGATTTTTTATTGATGTTATTCAAATTTCAGATATGACAAAGGCGGTTGTAGTTACCTATATGATATTGATCCCCATATTGATACAAACAATTTCATGGAGGAAACCAAACCTTACGTCATTGATGCAACTAAATATGGAAATGTTGCACGTTTCATAAACCATAGGTATTGGACAGGAATCATTTTACAAAATTTGCTTACTGTTCAAAATGTTTAAGCTGCCATGTGCATTTGCAGGTTAAATTTTACAGAAGGGGACAAGTGTGTGTTATTTTACTCTTGCAGTTCTTGGAGGCTAATGTATTGTTTTTGTTTCCCTTTCAGCTGTTCTCCAAACCTAGTCAATTATCAGGTCCTGATTGAAAGTATGGATTGCCAACTTGCACATATTGGTCTTTATGCCAGCAGAGATGTATGTTTCTTTCTTATTTTCATTTGAATTGATTGGATATCTAATGCGAATATGTTGAAAGGTTGTGCCTATAAACATGTCCAGTTATCATCTTTATATGTCAGTTTGTTAGCAAAGTTCTTTGGTGCTGAAGTGATATGTATTTTCTCTTGACATTTAACTCCTTTGTCCTCAGATTGCTGCTGGGGAAGAACTGGCATATGATTATCATTACAAGTTACTCCCAGGTAATGGAAGCCCCTGTCACTGTGGGGCAAAAAATTGCCGGGGAAGGTTGTACTAAAAAGTTACTAGTGCTCAATTCTTGAGTTGTAGACTTGTGTCCCTCCTGAAATTGTATATTATTAGGGCAAAATTTACAACCTCTTGAATTAGCAAGTGTCCGTGTATTCTATCCTCCGCACGATTGCTGTGAGATGAGAGTCTTCCGAAAGCTCTTCTTTTTGTAGCATATTGTGAAAGTTATGATGGGAAGGAAGTGATGGAGCTAGTCTTGCCGCAGTTTGATGCAGCGGTTGCAAATGACACTATTCAATGTAAGTAAAATATTGTATTTTGGATGGTTCAAGTAATTCCAATTTAATTGGTATCTGGCATGCTTCTCAAATCACTTACTTGGAAGTTGTCACTTGTCAAGCATAGATACGTATATATATATGGTTCTGGATCTCTGATCAGTGGCAGAATTTTGGAATGGAGAATTTTGAAACGTAGAAATGTATTAAGAAATTTCTGTAGGTGGTATATTTTGCTATTACAAGTAAAACCTCTTGGGTGTTTTCCGAGTATAAAGTATGTTTGTGAAAAGCAAACATCTCTATAATGCAAAAATTGAATTTGAATATAATCATTGTTGGGAAAAGAGTGAAAATGATGCATTCAAGTTGGCTCTAATCAATGCATGATCTTGATTGGGAGTGGACCCATATAAATATCTTGCAGGTTTTTTCTTTTTGGGCAAAATCTGAAGCAAAGGTCATCTCTTATAATTTTTACAAATAATAGGTGTAGCTGAATTTTCCCATCAGTTTGTTGAGCCAGAGAAAATCATTGAGCTGATGTCTGAAGCACTTGAAAGTAATTAGTCAGAATTCTTATAATTTTTACAAATAATAGGTGTAGTTGAATTTTCCCTTAAGTTTGTTGAGCCAGAGAAAATCATTGAGCTGATGTCTGAAGCACTTGAAAATAATTAGTCAGAATAGTGGTGAAAGTGGTTCATATATAGGTGAAAATGCCAAACATTATATAACATACCCTAAAAATAGCCTAGGTCCAATAACATCGGTGTAGAAGAATATTATAAATATAAATGCAAAATTCTGCGAAAAATATCTGGAGGAACTTTATTTCAGTCTATGTGTTGGCAACTTGACTCTATTGGTTAGTGATACAGTTATAACTGACATTTCTGGCCTGAATATTCACGAGACTTGGACCTCAGAACAGAACATTACAGATCATGTAATGGTGAATGTACATACGCGACTAATATAATTTTCCTTTCCTTTTTGCTACCACCATCTGTCTTCTATATGTTGCATAATGGTATAGTCGCTGCATTATTCTTTAAAATGCGTGAAAAAATTCCTTGATCTGGAGTAATGGACAAATTTTTAATTCATTTTCAATTTAAATGGCCTTTGCTACCAAGGCTTTAGGATGATTTCGAAGTATAAGACTATGGATAAATTATGTTGGTTTAGTTATTCTTTTTAAAATTTATTGTGTCGCAGAGGCGTATTCTATAGTTCAATAATGAGGACGTGTAACTCTTTCTGTGCTTATTTTAGAGCTGACATGTGTCATTTAAAAAAAAAAAAATGTTCGTTCAAATTAAATTTAAAATATTTGCGACATATTATAAAACCACACAAATTCGATAAATTAAAACGCTTACTCAACATTTATACTTTAAAATGGGGTTTCCATCTTGAGATTTGATCCCTCTCAACATGGTACATCCCCTTTTAAAATGGATCTATGTTGGTTGTAGTTTAATGTCGAATTAAAGAATTTTCATTGAAAACCATAAAAAAATATCACGGTCGAATTTTTATCCATCCAAATATATTTTTCTATTCATGCATTTTTACAATAAACAGAAATTGGGATTATAATTTTGCTTATAGTGACAAATGAATTATTCAACAATATCCAATAGCTATAATTTTCTATTCAATTGTATCATATTAGGTTATCAAAGTAGGTTAAGAAAGTAGAACATGAGATTATAAATTTGCTTATAGCAACAAATGAATTACTTCACATTATCACATATAATTTTCTATACATTATCACATATAATTTTCTATTCAATTTTTTCATAGTAGGTTAGGAAAGTAGAACATGAGATTATAAATTATATTCAATTAAATGAATTACTTCACACTATCACATATAATTTTCTATTCAGTTTTATCTTATTAATAAATATAAAAAATAATTTTATTAAAAGAAATAGAATAGTAGTTTCATATAATTTTCTAAATGAAACTTTTTAGTTTTATCATATTAAGTTAATATCTAATATCTAATAAATATGAGTAGTTTTTTTTTGCATTTATGTTGTTTTTTCATTAGAATTTATAAATTTTATGGTAAGTTTTCATTTTATTATTATTATTATAGTTGGCTATTTTTTAATCGCTACTCATACAAATATCCAATTGTTATATAAAGATGGTAGAATATAGATATATAGAGATGGTAGAGTATAGATATAAGGTATATGTCATACATGTTGTCCTACTCTCTATCTATTTAAGAAAGATGATATAGCAATAAGAATGTATTAGTTGTGTTTAAACCAGCATAGATCCAAATCCTAGGTTCTAAAGTGTCTCTTGAGGTGCAAACCTCTTAATTAAGTATTGCAGTCAAGGAGCTATAGATTTGATTCAAACCAAAAGACACATCTTTTTATTTAAGGTCGACATATAATATTTTTATTATTAATATTTAATATTATTTATGGTTGACATAAAATATTTTTATTATTAATATTTAATATTATTTATGGCCGACATATAATTTTATTTTTTATTTTGTTAGGAATGAACATTACAACATCCCCCGTACATGGTTTTAAAACCATGTGCAAGGCCATCCTAAAACCATGGGTTGTTTAGGACAAGGCCAACATTTGTTTTGCGGATAATTCAATTTTTTGTTTTTTATTATTTTGTTAGGTAGGAACATTACAACGTCTCCCCCATATTGTGTTGTTTTTTTTACCGACATTTTTTTTGGTGGATAGTTAAATTTTTAATTTCTAATTGTTTTGTTAGGTAGGAACATTACATCTCCCCTACATTAGGTTGTTTTTGTGGCCGACATCTATTTTGCCGGATAATTAAAATTTTATTTGTTATTATTTTGTTAGTAACAAACGTCACAAGATCTTCCACATAACGTTACAAGATCTCCTTCATACTGGGCTGTAGAGCGCCTCTCGATGCAATGAGCATTTTACAAATTAGTAGGAAGATGTATAATTTTGTGCTCAATGTGGTGTTGGCATGTGACATTAAGAAAAAAATAATAACAAATAATTTAAATGTCGGTCTTAAGTAAACTATTTAGCCAATGTTTTAAGTATTAATAGGATTACAAACATTGTTAATTATTACGTTTTTCTTTTTATTGTGATCATATTGTTTAAATGTAATAAATTGTCATGAAATGTTTAACTAGTTTCATGCATAACATCAAAGTTTATGATAGTTTTTAAATCTAAGATTGCATTTCCAAAATATTGAACGTTACAACAATATTTTTGAGAATTAACCAAATCATTTGTTGTCTCAAAACGGTTTGCACCTCGATGGATTTGATCCCTCTCGGTGCTTCAAAGCTAAAATGAATTTAGATTAGTTCTCTTCAAAAGTCATGTTTTGAAAGAGTAGCTTTGCGGAGTGTTGAAAAAAAATGTGATTTTCTCAAATTGTAAAGTGTTGTTTAAGCACACTCTTGCATGGTAGAAAAAAGCCATTGTCTTTAGACGTGTCAAACTTTTCTTTGCAAGTCCACAATAATGAAAAATAAGACAATATGTGACAATGTCATTATTACATTGTAATGTTCGATTCTGATTTTGAGCTTTACAGGCTCATTCTAACTTTGTGATGGTTATCTTGCACTCATGATGGTACACTAGTCATGAATTTTTTATTATTGCATTTCTTAAACATTTAATGATTTTAAAGACTTGTTACATTGTTTTAGAGAACCTAGTGTTAAATGGTAAAAATTCATTAGTTCACCTCTCTATGCAATTGGATAACTTGTACAAGTTCATTAGTTCGCCTCCTTATATCTAGATGCGCCTTTGGGGATGTTCATCATCTATTTCATATGTAATTTGCATAATAAAGTTGTCACACTCTTATTAGGGAAAAAGACTCAATAATGGTCCACCCAACTCTAAAGGTTCATTCTAGCTTCATCATTTTTTTTGTCAATTCTAGCTTCATCGTTTTTTTGTCAATCATGTAGTGTTGACAACATAGCGCTATCATGCATTATAAAGAACTTGCACTTCAAAGCAATAATGTTATGTTTTTGTGGTTTCATTCAACACATTTACAATTCTCAAGATATTGGCACAACCTTGGTGGAGAGTTATAACATGTCAACCCATTATTTGTGGTGATAGTGAGCCTTATTTTAGAACATTCCTTTTCTATTTCAAGTGCATTGTGGTTCCTTTGTACTCTTAATGGAGCCTTTGTCATTCCAATGTGACTTGATATATTGGACACCATGACTATTGTGAGAGGTTAATGCAATGCTGATCTAGAGTTTTCTCATTTGTGTCCCTTGTGTGGTGTTGTTCATGGACAACTCTAACGTCCATTCATTGTGAAAGGTAGTGATTTTCAACAAAAACTCTTGCAATGTTCTCATGGGTGATTTGCCACTTCGGATTTCTACGCTTAGAATAGAATTTGTGACATGTTTCAAGTGTTTTATTGAGGAAATGACAAAAAATTTGGTTTGCAATTATTTGATTGGTTTGAGTTTTTGGTTTCTTCATGAAACATAATTCCTTTGCAATGCAAGTTCCTTCCATGGTGAAATTTTGTCCCTAGATTTTGGCCCTTTTTCATTTGACCTAAAATGTTAAGGAACAAAAATCAACGGATCAATTGAAACTTGGGCTATGGTGTTTTGTCAAATTTTGACAAATAATAAAAAATGGGGCATTTTGAGTGATCCATATCAAACATAAAGTCTTTAGTGGATTTTGCTTTATATATGTTGATGAATTGTTGTTAGACTTCATGTTTTATTGAAAATGCTTGACATTTTTCTCCATAGACATGTGTAAACTAGTTATGGTTGACCCAATTTCATAGCATTGTTTCGTTTTTTGCTCCATAGAAACCTTAACATATTTGTCTCTTAATAATTCATAGTAACATTTAACTTATAGTAGGTACTACTTCATTTGGTTCTTAGATCTAATGGTACTGGTGATAAGCATAACAAATTTAATAGGTCTTGCTCCAAAGATTAATTTGCTCCATATGATTGAAACTTATTTCAAATTATTTGGAGTTTTGCTCCATGACAAATTATAGAGTGGAAGTAGAGTCGTTTATTTCAAAATGTAAGCTTTATTGTAATTATGATATTTTTCTTGATGGCACCTATTTTAGCTTCATGTCATTTAACCATATTTTGTAGAGCTCGCTATTATGATGAGTTGTTACTACCAATTGTTTACTGATACGATGAATTGAGAATGTATTCTAAGGTAAGGCTTCCCATAGATGTTGTTAAGATGTTGATGTATCCTACCAATATATCCCATCTTATTGGAAGAATAAAATCTCAGGACATGTTCTACTTATTGGTTTAATTAAAGAGTTGAATATATTCATTCAAAGCAAGACGAAAAAAGTGTTTGACTCACGCCACCCACCCTTCCAGTTGGTGGGAAGGAAGTCAGTGGTTATAACCTAAATGGATGAATCTTGCATGGTGAATGAATTTGGTGGATGGATATAGATATAGCTGGCAAAGGTGGCGAATGTATCTTTTGCTTATACTCTTCACTTAACTTATCGACCGCTTGCTCTTTTCCATGGGCAATGACCCTATTCTATTTTGATGTGGGCTACAACTGCAGGTGTAGGGTCAATGATCATTACTCACTATGGTGCAACTACTATGGGCCAAGTGCAAGGACAATATCCCAAGTGCAATGACTATAACCCAACCACACCTTCTTATTAAAGGAAAATGGGTGCTTATTTCTAAATGGAGAAGAAAATAGAGCCTTGCAGATTTGTTGTGGAGGTTACTATTTAAGGTTGGTTGATAATCTAATGGATGGATGTTTGGGCCCCTCTTAATTTTTTTTTTTTTATTGTTATGAATTTTCATTTCTTGCTTCTGAATGATTTATTATCTATTGTCGAGTTCAATTAACTTTCAACGAATGAATAGTTAATGAATCGTGGTATGATATTTTAGCTTCATGAAATATTTTCATATCATATATTTTAGTTTCATGTCATTTAACTATATATTTAGCTTCATACCATTTAGCTATTTTAAATCATGGAATATGTTTTAGTTTCATGCCACTTAAATTAATTTTACCAAATGTGATATTTTGGCTTCATGTCATAGTTGAACTTTATACAATAATATCTATTTATATCAAGTTCAATATTTTATTGTCATTTATAGTATATTGCTATTCTTGTCATTTTTGGTGTATTTTTGGGATATCACTCATGGTACCTATGGCATTCATCAACTCTTTTTGGTACTTGTTGGGCCCAGGATAGAAGGGCATAATTCATATGGAATTCTACCTAAGTAAGGGAAAAAGAGTACAAGGAAGAAGGAGGAGCTGCGACATAGGAAACAACATCAAGGAAAAATGGAAGGATGTTGTGACAAAAGAAGGAAGAAAAGGAGAAAGGAAAAGTAAAGGTGCGGGACGAGGAAGTTGCACTTGTTTTGTAAGCTACGACATAAATACAAAGCAGGAGATGTGATGACATGGAAAAATATTTGCGGAAGCAGGCGTGCAGAGAAGGTAACAACCAGGAAGTGCCAGTAAGGCATGACGTGGAGAAGTAGTAGCCCTTTGCGATCGTGGGTTTGAGCTCGGCTGGAGCTGGCAGAAACCACACACATAATTTTTTTTTGTAAGTCAAGTCGATAGTGCCTCTTTGGTCGTATTTTGCTAGAATAGGAAAGACAACATGTGGGATGAGGATAGTAAATCGTCTAAGATAGCAATTGTAGCTGAGTCTGTTAGAGTCTGTATCAAGTCATGCAGTGAGTCTGTAACAAGAATGTATGGGAATATATCAAGTCTGTAATAAGGCTATAAAAGGAGAAACCCAAGCTATACATGGGTTAGTCAGTCAATCTGTTAGCCTAGTAGCTAAGTCTTGTTTAGACACTTTTGGAGTTGAGTAGAGGATACAATAGTTTTGAGTAGGTAACTTTGGATCGCTTAGTGCATCAGAGTAAGTGGATCTACAACTGAGTGCACAAACATATAGAGAAGGTTGAGTCGATCCAGGTTGTGTGCGGATCGTTGAGTAGGAGTAGAGTAGAGTGATAAAGATAGAGAAGAACAAAGAGCATGAGAGGGAGAAGAAGTCTATAGAGATATAAGAGAATATATTGAACAAATTCTGTAGCTTTTTGTACAGACAAAAGGTGCATATATTTCCTCATGCCAATGCCAAATGAAGAGCACCTTCTAGTTTTTGTTTGAATGGGTTTCCACGTTACATGCTGTGTATATGTGTGAATGTTGAATAGCTTAGACAAGTGCCTATTTACTGTGTTAATGATTGATTGGTTATTTTTCTTTAAAAAGATAACTGTATGAATGCTGTATTTCAAGTAATGAATATATCTGTGATGACTATTCACTGTGAATTTTCCTAAGCCTACGTAAATAAGGGCGAGTAATACTTTAGTATTAATAGTTAAAGTGCAAACCACCAACCCACATTCCCGGTATTCGTTGGAAACCTTGGCGCAGGGCCAAGGACTTAAACACCCTCCCACGCAAAATGCGGAAACATGGTTATGGCAGTTACCCATAAGAACTGAGATATCTCAGGTGAGACAACATCTGTGTCACAGGTGCTCCTAGCTCGACTCTACTCCGTCGGGCCGATATCTTAGGCTTTGTTGTGTGGACCAGAGAGAGGGGACTGAACCTGGGTCATAGGGGGAAAAAGGCCAATAAATGGTTATGTTGTCAGGACCTTGAAAGTGTGTGTTGAGGGATATGTTTTGGCATCCCATGAAACCAGAGATCCAAAGTTGGGTGGATGCAAAAGAGCTAGAGTTTGGATAGAAATAAAGTGAAGGATCTCAGTGGACACCGACGGAGTGGTTAGAATAGTACATATATTAAGACATTCAGGGGATTTTCTTCGCCGATTTCCCCACTCTATTGTATGAATGGTTGTCTAAGTTGACAACCCAGAAAAAGAATTTCCAAGGAGGGGAACTGACAAAGTGGACTCCAGCCTTGATTGAGCAACTAAAAAGAATCAACAATCCTATTTCAAGGGATGTGGACATCTGGGTAGATAGTATCATAGAGGGACATATCACTGAGTTCGTTGTTGACACGATAACCTCATACAGTGAGGCTGAGAGAATTTTTTTTCAAGGACCACGTAGTAGATATCTTTCATCTTGGAAGACGTGGATCAAAATACTCATATGTGAAAAGGGAATTTTGTGAATGATATATTGAGAAGAAAGGGTGGCTATGTCTCAGTAGAACCCTGAAGTGAGATGTTCCTAGGAGAAGGTGGAACTGAACTAGACTCTGGTTTTTTGAGAAGCAAAAGCCTGATTCAGATCCGAAAAAAGGAGAAAAACTCTGTTCGGACGAGGCAGTTGTAACACATAGCAAGAAGAAGGCTACGAGTTTACATCGTACCTAGATGAAGGCTTGTGTGACGAGGAAGAAGAGTACCATCCAATCTCAGAGGCAGACGAAGAATTCAAGGAGTCAAATGAAGCTCCGAAACCAGAACATGTACTCAACTTGCCGATGGTACCAGAGGTAAGAACACAAGAACCATATCCAAGTATTCTGTAAATACGAGTAGTACTAACGTTGTAAATAGCGGAAAAGGAAGTCTGACTAGTCCACATTTTGTTCCTACTGTACCACTAGTTAATACAATATCGATCAACCCAATGGCTGGAACTGACATTAATCTCCCAATATTCAATGGGAATGAGCTGGAAGACCCAGAACAACATTGGTTTCTATGTGACGCCATTTGGACTGTACGACAGATCTAGGATGAGAACACCAAGAAAGTGCAGATGATTACGATTCTACGAGGTCGTGCGCTATACTGGTATATGAAGTTTTCCATAGTACTAGTGGGAGTGGTCCCACAGACACTCAATGAGATTTGACTCAGATTGATTGATGAATTTAAGAAACCGAAGTCTGAATCACAATGTATCACTGAGATCAAGGAGATCGAGAAGCTACCAACATAATCTGTTTGGGGTTTTTGACCAGAGATTTAAGATGTTAATGGCTAAGGTCAGTTCTCAAATGTCAGATGTGCAACACAAGGAATGGTTCATTGTTTCTCTGTTGCCACACATCCGAACGCCATTGATGCAACAAATATTGGTGTCGCAGACAAAGGCTTTGGAGATAGCTATGAAACTAGAAGCCTCTCCAGTTGGAGACACTGAATCTGGCATGATGCAAATTCATTCGTAGCTGGTCAATCTTACGGTGCAGCTCTAGGACATCAAAAGATGCAAAGAAGTTCAGGAAGAACTGTGGTGTACCCGATGCAAAACGGATGGGCACCATAAGGATAATTTCCTCGTGCTAATGAATTATGCTGCAGCAGGCGTTGAACCCTTTAAACACCCAAGGAATGCCTTGGTCTAGAGTATGCTAGACTAGGGGTCACAAGTCCGAAGAATGTTTGTAGTTACAAAATATTGTAAGTGCCCTTGCTACTCTATATTGTAAATTTTGAAGATCGGTAGGGAATGATGAAAATAATTGTAGAGCCTTCTAGCTGCTCCAGGAAAAAATGATTGATACCTACCTAATGAAGAATGAGGAACAAATGCAAGCTGAACGAGCGCAGCCTCAGTATAATCCTGTGTAGTTTCAACAACAATATCCTCAATCGCAATACCAACCAAACTATTATCCTCAACAACAACAATACCCTCCACAAAGGTGGGGTGGGAACTTTAGAGGTCGAGGAAAACAACCAGGAGGAGGATTTGGTTGAGGAAGAGGCCAAGTTGTATGCTATAATTGTGGGAAGCCAGAACACTTTGCCTGATATTGTCAAAGTCCTGCAAAAAATTGTACATATTGTAAAGCATTTGATCACACTCTCGAATAGTGTCCGCAGCTTATTGCGAAATGATAGGCTAGAACTGTCGTTAACCCCAACCTGGTGTAGAATCAGAATCCAAACCCCAATCCAAATATTCAAATTATATCTACTGAACCAAGACAATCCAACCTTGCTGTAGTTACAAGAGGAGGTGCTGGGACATGAGCATACTAAAATACACCGCAAGGACATTCACATGTGTGACATGCGGCCTAAAAGAAAGCTCCTCTAGATGTCCAATAGGAGAAGGAAGTCTTCTTAGAAGCACGAAAAGACTTTGTTGATCCCAATCAATCGTCGACATTGGGACAAGTGAGAGCTATGCCTAGAATATTTGAACAACTAATGATACGATCAACCACCAAAAAAATTAGTAAGCTCAAGGAATTTTTTAAAAGTTTTTTAGCACTAATCCATGACAAAGATGATGTCGTAGAGTTGACAACACACCAGATTTGCACCCTAAAAGAAGAGTCAATCAAGCTGGAAGCAAACAGAAGACATGCCGAGAATTGTGAATGATTGCGCAGATAGGAGATTATGATATGGGCTATATCATACTTGACTTGGGCTCAGATGTCAATAAATTGACAAGACAGACATGGGAAAGCATGAACAAGCTACAACTGGATTGGTCTCCTATTCAGCTACTGCTTGCAAACCAATCAAAGGTTCTACCAATTGGTAGAATGTCCCAATTTCCCATGGACGTCGAAGGCTTGAGAACATATGCTAACTTTGAGGTCATTGACATTGTTGATGACACAAACCCCTACCCTGTGCTTCTAGGGATTGACTGGGCTATTGATAACCAACCAATCATAAACTTCAAGAAAGCGATCCCGTCTTTTGAGGATTCCGAAATGAGAGTGGTTGCGCTCATTGATCCCCTTGAAGGGAAACGTTATGTTGATCTTGTACATAGCGAAGGGAAAGAGAACTATTTGGACCAACTGTATAACATCATGTCTTTGAAGGAAGATTATATCAATCCCACAGCTGATGGAAACCTGAGTTGGTGTAGCGTAAGCTCGTGCATGTCCAACTCAGGCAAAGTCCTAGAAAACTGGTAGAACAGGATGCATGAAGTGTCAATGCGCAAATGTGCAAGGATCACAAAAGCTGTTCGAAGAGTAGGAGTTGAAGCAAGCACATTTCCTACATATGAAGGATTACCTAACCTTGCATCCTTCTTGGAGGAATTCGAAGACAAGGTCACAAAATCGCAGCGATTGTCCGCTTTGGACTGTGTGCTGAAAGCTACACCCGCTAGATGGTGGAGTACACATAAACAATCTATCTCAGACTGGCCACAATGTAGAAGACTGATGGAGATTAGATTTGGAGATGAGATCGTCTACACTGATCATAAATTCACAAGATTGTAAGATCCTAGAAAACATATTGAGCATTGTCGCATGGCTTGGAAAGCATATCCGCAACATGAATGGGTTCATCGATTCATCCACACCTTGGAAATGGTGCCTAGAAGATGGTACACTTCAGAGGAGCTGCGACAAGGAACTAGCAAGTGGGAAATTTTAACTCTAAACTTCACCCAGACATTTGAATTTACAAGCAGACATCCCATAGTCGATGTTGCACTACAGATAATAAAGGAGAATATATTTGAAGAAATATTGACTGTAGAGGTACACTATCACTAATGGCCCATGACTACTCACAGTTGGATGGAGTGCTACAATATCACTGGAGAACTCGATGACGATGACCCACTAGAGATAAATATACCTGAGTCAGAAGGTATACGTATAGTAGAAGGAGCTCCTATAACTATTGATCAGTTTTAAAATTGCTTAAAATCAAGAAAGTGAATATTGGGTCTGAGGAAAACCCGGAGTTTTCAATATTGGGGACTATTGGGATGAAGAGACTATGGGGAAAATCACTGATTTATTACATGATTTTCAAGATCTATTCCCTACAAAGTTTTCTGAAATGAAAGGCATAGTAGGAGACCTTGGCGAAATGAAGGTACCCTTGAGACCTGATGCAAAACCAGTCAGACAACGACCATATTGACTGAACCTGCGTTATAAGGAGAAAGTTAAAGTGAAGCTTGACCGGATGTTGGAAGCAGGAGTCATAGAACCAGTCGAAGAATTAGAATGGATCAGCCCGATCATGGTACAAGATAAGAAGACTTAAGGGGAAGTCAGAATTTGTGTTGATCTTAGGAAACTTAATAATGCCTGCTTGCATGATCCATTCCCAACTCCATTTATAGATGAAGTATTGGAAAATGTTGGAGGACAAGAGATGTATTAATTTACAGATGGATTCTCAGGATACCATCAGGTCCGCATTGCCAAAGTAGACTGCTACAAGACTACCTTTGCCACATAATGGGGATGCTACCAATACATGGTAATGCCCATTGGACTAAAAAATGCGCCTGCAATTTTCTCTAGAATTGTAGTTGTTTCCTTTAAAGAATATATAGACAAATTTCTTGAAGTCTATTTTGATGATTGAATAGTTTTTGGTCTTATAAAAGATCACATAGAAAGTATTAGATTGATGTTGGAACGATGTCGTCAGTACCAGATTTCCCTCAATTTGAGGAAGTGCATTTTTTTTGCACCTTTCGAGGCCCTGTTAGGTCA
This sequence comes from Pseudotsuga menziesii, assembly GCA_001517045.1. Classification (NCBI taxonomy): domain Eukaryota; kingdom Viridiplantae; phylum Streptophyta; class Pinopsida; order Pinales; family Pinaceae; genus Pseudotsuga; species Pseudotsuga menziesii. The sequence continues at coordinate 500,650 of LPNX010900223.1, read as the reverse complement.
TCTAGTTTGTCATGATGGGATTTTGGTTGATCCTGCTAAAATTCCCATCATCTTGGACTTGCCACCACCTACCACCGTTAAACAATTAAGAGCAATGCTAGGGAATATAGGATATTACAGAAAGTTCATCAAAGGATATGCACAAGTGATTGCTCCGATGGAGAAATTGTTGAAAAAAGATACTAAATTGTAATGGACAGATGAATTCCAGGAAATTCTGGATAAGTTAAAAAACAAAATGGCCACTACACCTATACTCATATTTCCAGATTGGAAAAAAGAATTCCATGTTCATGTAGATGCATCTTCCATGGCGCTGGGAGTGGTATTGACGCAACCGAGAGAAGGAGATATTGATCACCCCATTGATTTTGCTAGCCGGAAGCTATCAACTGCAGAAAAGAATTACACCACAACAGAGAGAGAAGGACTTGCAATGGTCTATGCATTGCATAAATTCATACACTACTTGTTGGGAGGGCATTTTAAAAAGTACAATCATCATTTTGCATTAAAATATTTGGTTAACAAACTAGTGTTGGTGGGAAATATCTGCCGATGGCTCCTTCTCTTATAGGAATGATTTTGAGATTATTGTCAAACCGGGCCGCTTAAACTTAGGACCAGGCCACCTATCTAGAATAGAAAGTGGAGATGAACCTACTAGTCTGGAAGACAATCTCTTGGATGCACAATGATTTGTGCTAACCTCCTTTGATAACTAGTATCAGGCTATCATACAGTTCCTATCTACATGGTTCACACCAACTGAGTTTACAATTGCATAGAAAAAACACTTAGTAACGCGGGCTGTGGCATTTTCAACTAATTGCTGGCCACTTGTACAAACTGGGCCCAGATGAAATATTGAGACGCTATGTTTTTTAACATGAGCGACCTATTATATTAAGTGAAGACCAAGCTGGTGTTGCAGGAGGACACTATGCAAGAAAGGCGATGGTCTGCAAGATACTACAGGTGGGGCTATGGTGGCCTACCATGCATGTTGATGCTAGAGATTATTGTCGTAGTTGTGATGTCTGTCAATGCACGGGAAATCCATCAAGAAGGGATGAGATGCCTTTAGTTCCACAAATCACACTATAAGCATTTGATAAATGGGATGTCGACTTTGTGGGGCCTATTAGTCCAGAAGGGAAGCACACAGAGCTAGATATATTATCACTGCAACGGATTACCTAACTCGATGGGAAGAGGATGCACCTATCAAGGATTGTACTTCTGCAATGACAATAAAGTTTATATTTGAGAATGTCATGACCAGGTTTGGATGTCTTAAAATACTGGTTAGCGATCAAGGTACGCATTTTGTTAATCAGTTGATTGAAGAACTAATATATGAATTTCAGATACAACATAGAAAAACAACTCCATATCATCCGCAGGCAAATGGAACGGTTGAACCATTCAATAAGATTATGGAAAATGCACTCACTAAGGTCTGCAACACAAGAAGGGATGACTTGGACCAGCAAATTTCTATGGTCCTATGGGCGTATCGTACAACATGTAATAAGTTAACATGCCAAACACCGTTCATATTAGTGTATGGACAAGAGGCTATCAAGCCTATGGAATATATTGTCCCAATTTTAAGAGTCACGACCATTATATAAATGACTGATGTTAATGCTGTCGAAGAATGCTTACTTTAGTTAATCCACTTGGAAGAAGAATGCTTTATTGCAAGTTTCCATCAAAATGTAGAAAAAAAAGGCAGAAGGCATGGCACGACAGACATATCAAGAACAAGCAATTTTTAGTGGGAGGTCTTGTTCTTATGTATGACACTAAATTTTTCAAGCACCTCGGCAAGTTGAAGACACACTGGTTGGGTCCCTATGTGGTGAAGGAAATCACTGATGGAGGAGCAGTGAAGTTAGAAAAACTTGATGGTATGAAATTCAGAGGCCTCATTAATGGCAGCTAGTTGAAGCCTTATTTTAGATAATGGAGAAAAAACCTTGTAATGATGAGATGATAACCACGCTAATAGGAGAAGAAGGGTGACTGTGACCTTCACACAAGCCCCGACGAGCAGAGGTTGGCACTAAAAACAATGGCGTGTCGATATAATGATGCAAAAATATTGCTGAAATGACAAATATACAGTCCGCAGACTGTGAGAAAAGTCGAAGCTGATTACAAGTGAGGTTAAGGGTCACTTCTGCCATTAATACAATGATGTCACAACAAAAAGGGGCGTTGTAGTTGGCACCTCCACCTAAGGATTCAGATCAAGAACCCACATGATGATCTGTGTTGTCATCATGCTACTCGATGGTGGTGCGTGTGAGGAATTAACGGATTTAGTGTTGGAGGCAACCGCGAGCGATGATTCAGTAATTGCTCGACTCCCTATAATACCACACTTAGAGCCATGCTAAGATACATAATGAGTGGAAACTGGTGAGCGAAAAGGGGGACTAACTATTTTGGTGGTAATGACCCAAGGGGTCCTGATAAGGAATCTATACTGACTGTTCTTCTTAGGAAATATGTTGTTCGATGCGATTTATTTCCCACTGGCTGCTGCTTGGAAATTCAACGACTCTAGGGTATTCATGCAGAAGAAGATCCAACCATCGGGGTGAATATGTTCATCACACTAGTGAAACCTTTTAATGTCGGGAAAAGTGGACTTGCCTTAGGGGAGCTGGGAAAGGTAGGAGAAGCGGTGCCAATAATGCCTAGCCCAGAAGACATCCCACTGAAACCCCTGGACAAGGTCGGTAAAAATTAATTGCCGCAATGCATAATATCCATAGCTTGGGAAGACTGGTATGAACAAATGCTCATACTGGAAGATGGCAGAATGAAGGTATACGTCATCACCATCATCACTAAAAATTGCTAAATCTAAGGAAGGTGATGACACATCCAAAGATGTGTTGCGCTGGCTTACCCCAGAGGAAGGATCTATCCCAACTATGAGACCACCGCTCTCACCAGCATTGTACCTAACAAACATATCGATCCCCTACTGGTAAGATTGATGATAGTGATCCCTGAATCTTACTGGGATGTAGCGCACTCCTTCATGAGTAATGCTGAACTAGATTCTAAAGGGAGGAAGGAAAAACGTGGGTAGAGTTGAGGGCTATAGTTGGAAATGCATACAAGGAACATTGGTGTTCTTAATAGGTCCTTCAACCCCCCCGTTATACCGCTACGTCCTACTTTGTTGAGCGGTACAAACATCCAAAAGAAGTGACAAGAATGACAAGTATATCAAGGATCTAGTACTGTTGATAAGCAGTATTGTCTTCTAGGGGCCTGCAAAGCTAACAATGTTACTAGGAGAAATTGAGGCCACTAGGAAGCAAGCCAAACACATAAAGAACATAAACCTTTTTTTCCAGCTGCGAACACAAACATAAAATATTATCAAACATATAATGAACATAAAAGGCAGAAGTAGAAAGAGTCACAGGGATAATTCAGCCTGTGCACCAGAAGGTGCGTGATGTCGCAACCTTAGTTGAAAGAAACATGCTGAAACACGTCAGTTCTGACCTGGTGGAGCACATGCAGAAGGTTGAGGAAGAAGTACACGTAGAAAAGGAGAAACTGCTGAAAACTATGGAGGATTTTTAGACCACAATTCACGCAAGTTAGTTTATGGAGCAATAGCTCGCGTGGCTCAGGACGAGCCACATGTGAGTGTTGGGGGCCTATTGGGCCCAAGATAGAAGAGAAGAATTCATATGGAATTCTACCTAAGTAAGGGAAAAAGATTACAAGGAAGAAGGAGAAGGAGCAGCGACATAGGAAAAAACATCAAGGAAAAAGGGAAGGATATTGTGACAAAAGAAGGAAGAAAAGGAGAAAGAAAAAGTAAAGGCGCGAGATGAGGAAATTGCACCGGTTTTGTAAGCTACGACGAAAATACAGAGTAGGAGATGTGATGGCATGGCAGAGTATTCGTGGAATCAGGCGTGCAGAGAAGGTAACGACCAGAAAGTGACAGTAAGGCATGATGCAAAGAAGCAACAAACCTTAGCGATCGTGGGTACGAGCTTGGATGGAGTTGGCAAAAACCACACGCCTAAGGCATTTTTCTAAGTCAGGCTGATAGCACCTCTTTGGTCGTGTTTTGATAGAATAGGAAAGACAACCTGTAGGATGAGGATAGTAAGTTGGCTGAGATAACGACTGTAGCTAAGTCTGTTAGAGTCTGTATCAATTCATGATTGAGTTTGTAACAAGCATGTATGGGAATATATTGAGTCTGTAATAAGACTATAAAAGGACAAACCCAAGCTGTACATGGGTTAGTTGGTCAATCTGTTAGCCTAATAGCTAAGTTTTGTTTAGATGCTTTTGGAGTTGAGTAGAGGATACAACAGTTTTGAGTAGGTAACTCTGGATTGCTGAGTGCATCAGAGTAAGTGGATTTGTAGCTGAGTGCATAGACATATAGAGAAGGTTGAGTCGATCTAGGCTATGTATGGATCATTGAGTAGGAGTAGAGTAGAGTGATAAAGATAGAGAAGAACAGAGAGCATGATAGGGATAAGAAGTATGTAGAGATAGAAGAGAAGATCTTGAACATAGTCTATAGCTTTTTGTACAGACAAAAGGTGCATCTATTTCCTCATGCCAATGCCAAATGAAGAGCACTTTGTGGTTTTTCCCAGATGGGTTTCCACGTTACATGCTGTGTATATGTGTGAATGTTAAATAGCTTAGACAAGTCCCTATTTACCGTGTTAATGATTCATTGGTTATTGTGCTTAAAGAGATAACTGTATGAATGTTGTATTTCAAGTAGTGAATATATCTGTGATGTCTATTCACTGTGCATTTTCCTAAGATTGCGTAAATAAGGGAGAGTAATACTTTAGTATTAATAGTTAAAGTGAAAACCACCAACCCAACTTCCCCGTCTTCGTTGGAAACCTTGGCGCAAGGCCAAGGAATTAAACACCCTCGCACACAAACTACAGAAACATGGTTATGGTAGTTACCCATAAGAACTAAGATATCTCGGGTGAGACGACATCTGTGTCGTAGGTATTGCCAATTGGGCTTTGCTCCATCGGGATGATATCTTGGGATTTGTTGCGCTGACTAGAGAGAGGGGACTGAACCTGGGTCGCAAAGGGAAAAAGGCCAACAATACTAAAATGTAATGATTTTTTTAGGTTTCTTTGCTTTGAAGATGTCAAATTGTTGGTTGACGGAGAATCTAATTGAATACCTATGATGTATAATTGTTATAATTTGTTACAATTATGATTTATTGCATGGAATACTTATATAATTTTTTGACTAAACAAACCCTTTTATAAACATGGCATTCACAAATATTTATTTTCAAGTTTTTATTTTGATAATTTGGATATTTGTTAATAGAGGTTTTCGTGATTGAAATGTTGAGCTTATGTTTATCAATGTTGAATGCCTATGTTTCAAATTTGTATAATTTCAAGTTTCATAAATTTGAACCAAGGACAATTACCAATGCTCAATGCTTATCTTTCAAACCATATCTACTTTAAGTGTCATCTCCAAATTAAAAAAATTATTATCGTTGAATGCTTATGCTATACTCTATGCTTATATGTCTCTGTTGGAGACATTTACCATCATACACACTCTTTTGGTCAAATTGGCCTAGTTAAACCACTATCCTAAGTTTAATTGACATCAGTGGAGCATTAATTGCCATCATCCAGTCACACCCACGCCTACCTACAGTCAAGGAGGCTAACTGGAGCACTCCCGGGGTGATCTAAGTGATATTAATGCACCTAATTGCTAACTGGTGGTTACAATCAGTTCAACCAGTCAGTTAGGGTGCCTCCTCTCATTAAATATATTATTTAATGATTATTTATTATTATTTAATGATCTGGAGTCAACAAGGTACCTCCACCAACTTCTGATGGTCATTTCAGCTTCAGTTAACCTCATCGGGGTTCATTGGAGTCATGGAGCACTAGCACTTGATGATTGGATTGTTATGACATGTGTTTGATCTCCTTCAGTTGAGATTCAATCATTTATTGCACTCCGACTTCAGTTAGGGTTTGGTGAGTCAATTAGGGTTTTGGTCAAGTGGTTAACTGAGTGAGATTGAATGGTTGAGAGTCAGTTACGCTAGACTCACTCACTGAATTCGAATTGTCTCCTTAGGTATTCGAATTCTTCATGGAGTTAAGCCATTGCTCAGCATTGGAATTGTAACCCATTATTGTTTATTAAATATACAGAGAGGAAACCATTTCTGGTTCCGATAGTTTCCAATTCATGAGTATTTGTTAATTATTCTTTCATGAGATTGATTCTTAGTTCCTACATCATGTGCAAGAATTAATATGGTATCAGAGCTTATGGAAAGACGAAGAACAATCTCTCAAAAACAAGATTTTTTGACATATTTCTCCATGAGAAGTGAGCAATAGCTCAAAATTCCAGCACTGCACCAGAAGCCAAGGCTTACCACTCAATATCCCAAGTAAAGAACTTGTTGATCAAGATTGCTTGATTGACTATGCTGGGTGTGATGAAAGCCTAAAATGTGCAGGCTGTCCGACCTTATGGTGCCCCTTTTGTTTTGATTTGCAGGTTTTATCAGGTACAACTTCAAATGGACTCATCAATCCTCTTCTCACCCCATTCACAAGCTATTCGGAATGGAAGATGAAGATGATTGCATCTCTGAAGAGACGAGGTCTCTATGAGGTGTCTATTGGAATTGGAAAAGAGTCTTATGAGAATGAGAATGATTGGCTAAATGACGGTGATAGAGCTTTTGGAGCAATAGGTCTGGCCATTTCTCCTAGCTTGTACGACCTTATTTGTTTTGCTGAATACCCAAAGGAAGTTTGGACAATATTGGACATAACCTTTGGCAAGCACAATGAGGATCATAATAGTACTTTGGAGATCACAGCCAGAACCACAAGAGTTCTTTTCTCAAAAGTCTTAGCCTCTACTCTCTCTGATGAATTTGTTCAATATGAAGATGAAGCAGAATCTTCTACACATTCAATTCGAATTGAAGAAAGTCTCCATGCAGTGACTCCTTCTCCTGATGCTCCAGAAGTTCATGAGATCTCTGATATCTCATCTTCTCATATTTCTGAAATAGAAGAAGACATTCGAATCTCTGATATTGAAGAAAAATGCTGCTGCACTTCCATGCAAACATTCACTGGTGATTTTCCTTTGAATTCTGTGCAAAATTTACCAGTAATTGCTTCCGAAAGTGAAGAGAAATTTGATTTTTCTTCCTCTAATGTTGCTGCTGGTGTGCAAATGTGTAAAAAATTGGATATTTTGGAATAAATATCAGATTATAAGAGTGACACATTCACTCCCCATGATCTAGATCTTCCAGCAAATTCCTGCAGGATTGCATGCACCAAAATTCAGAATTTTGAAGAAAAAGACAACTGTGCATCCACCGTCTCGGTTGACCATAATTTTGGATCTGATATGAACCTTATTGGATCTGATATGATATTATTTGGATCTGATCTGATATTTATTGGTTCAAAATTTCAGGTTCATAAACCTTCACTACTGCTTGTAGCTGTTCTCATCAACGGTGTGAAGAAACAAGTATCTCAAGTCTCCTACAAAACTGCTACTGGGGATTTGATTTCATTTCACAGTTTTGGATCTGTTGTGAACATATTTAGATCTGATTTACATTCTGATCTGATATTATTTTGTTCATTTTTTAAAATCCAAGAGCTTTCAGTCATGCTTGTAGCTTCTCTCATCGATTCCAGTGTGAAAAATCAAGTACCGCAGTTCTTCTTCAATTTTGCTGCTGGGGATTTGGTGTTAGTTTCCTCTTATGAGGTTGCTGATATTTTATTTTGTGATTCATTAGATATTTCAGAATATATATCAGATTATGGAGCTCAATCATTCGCTCTCCAGAGTCCCATGGATTCTCTACCTTTGGTCACAAGCTCATCTCCTCACAGAACAAGTAAAGAGGAAGACATTCTGCATCCACTTGGACACTTGCTCCTGAAAATTGGGGCTGATTTTACCACTCATGGTTTGCTGTTCAAGGCTGCAACATATCAGTTTCTTGAGTGTTCCACACATGGTTCGAATCCTCAAGAACCTTTGCTCTCTCTTCAGATGATTTTAGCTACTCTACATGGGTCCAGTTTTCACCGTGCAGCTGCTTATATTTCTGATTCAGTTGAGTGCATTGTTTTTCTTCCAAAGTGGAAGATTCCTCCAGACATATTCATTTAGTTTGGATTCAGAGGTTCACATGCACAGTCTCAGGATGCTGCTGCATAGAAGAACCAATTCTTGATTTACTGCTTAGTTTGAGGGGGGGTATTTTTCCCATGAGGTTTTCCCTGTTTCCTTGGTTATATTAAGCAGTTACTTTATTGTACAGGGTGACCTATGGCCTTTGTTTTCGGGGCCCTAGAATTTTTATGCATATATGTTTTCTAACTCTTCCTGAGTATAGATTAAGGGGGAGTGTTGGAGACATTTACCATCATACACACTCTTTTGGTCAAATTGGCCTTGTTAAACCACTATCCTAAGTTTAATTGACATTAGTGGAGCATTAATTGCCATCATCCAGTCACACCCATGCCTACCTACAGTCAAGGAGGCTAAGTT
>LPNX010900223.1:467309-491800 GCA_001517045.1 Pseudotsuga menziesii | reverse complement strand
AGCATTGGAATTGTAACCCATTATTGTTTATTAAATATACAGAGAGGAAACCATTTCTGGTTCCGATAATTTCCAATTCATGAGTATTTGTTAATTATTCTTTCATGAGATTGATTCTTAGATCCTAGATCATGTGCAAGAATTAATAGTCTCTACTTCATGATGGTTGTGGAAACAAATATTTAGATTCATGTATATGGATTTTTAATATCCTTATTGCAACTTTTTGAAACCATATAAACCCTCCTTTGTTTGATTTATTTATATATTTATATTTCAAAAGAATAACTTTGTAGGGAACATTTCCCATCTTTTTGGAATTACTAGATAGTTGGTAGAGGAACCAGCGAGAATAGATCTTGATATCTTTGTGGATTCATATAGGAGTGTTTGGCCAAATGAGCTAAACACTTGGAATTATTTGGGATAATGAAAAAAATTATAAAATGTAGAATCTTGGGATGATGTGTTAAATTGAAGAAAATATCATATTCATCAGTAAGTTGATGAAACTACAGTTGAAGAAGAAAAATATATTAAAGGAACAACAACAACAAGATCAAAAGGTTGAAGATGAAAGAAAGTTAAAATAAAATCAAGATCAAGAAAGAAGAAATAATGAAATTTTAAAATAACGACATGAACAAGAATTGATGATCATGGAATAAAATAAAGTAAAAGAGAAACATGACATACTCAAAGTAGCCAAAGAACAAAAGGAGCACGATAGTCTGAAGACAGTGAGAGAGAAACTATAAGAGTAGGACAAGTTAATAGCTATTAAAGAGGAAAAAAAACCAAAGAAAAGAAGAGGAACAAAAGAGAGGTGAAGAACAAAAGAAACAAGAAGATCAATTGAAAGCTGAAAAGTTAAGACAAGAGGAAGATAAAAAAACAAGCTGAGGAAAAAGCTAAAAATAAATAAATGAGAGATAAATCTAAATCAAACACTAAACGATCTTTAGAAACAACTCAACATAATGGAATGGGTATAAATTACATTGCAGATTAGCCAGTACAAGGTACTTTTGCTCCAATATTAGTTTGCAAAGATAAAGGAAACACATCAGTAGTGGAAGAGATTATGACACCAAACAATATGGGAAACATTCTTTCATGGAGTGGTCGAGCTATCTTAGAACCTATATAAGTAGTTGATTTGGAACCTATTGCATATTATAGAAGATATAAAACTCTAGTGAAGCAAGTGCAATTGTTGATAAATTTATTGTTTGCACAACATAAGAAAGAATCACGGACACTAAGAATTCCAAACTCTCAAATATACTTAATGTTGATTTAGCCATGACTCAAGTTTTTATTGATAAATCACAATTAGAAATTGAAGATGTAATTAAATTGCAAAAGCAAATTTACTTTGGGAAAATCATGTTTCATATTACAAGTTAGGCCAAGAATTGGTAATTGTTCTTAAATATGCTTTTTAGCAAACTCGATCACATTGTTAGACCGTGCAAGATTTTTTAAATTACAAGAGTACAACTAGCAATTGCCAATTCTTTATAAAGAAAATTTGAAATGGAAAGAGCTATAAGAGAAGATAGAAGAAATGGAACAATTTTATCAAACACGATCAAAATCATAGAAGGGATGAAGTTCATCGTATTAAAATTCTTGGGGAAGATGAAATCCACGAGCTTGGGAAATATGTTAGTTATTGGGGGTATAAAGGTTAGAGGAACACAACATGTAATAGAATATGAACGGTTAAGTTGTCTCAAAATATGAGATTTTATTGAAGATATTTTGAATCAATGCCATTTTCCACCTTTTGGGCCATATGAAATTTTTATGATGCCAAAGAGGTTGCAAAATCTTTGGAAGATGCACAAGATCAATATATAGATGAAATTCATAAGATTTCCTATATCAATAAATAGCATATCCAAAATTTCACTAATGAAGTTCAAATAGTCACAAAATTTCAATGCACCCTGCCCAAAATTGAGTAATATATTAAAAGCTATCAAACTCAAATTCTATATTTAAGGGCCCCACTCCGACAACACAATTTTCCTCATTTACTTTATGTAACGAATTATTCAAAAAATGGGGACAATATGAAAATGACTTGGAAAAACTTGTCTCAAATTCTTCTTTGGGTTAAGTTAGTGTTAGGTTACAAGTTAGTTACACTAACAACTTTTTGTATACTTTTAAGAAAAAAATAGAGGTAGAAGGTGCTATTTTGGAGGTTGGTCTTTTGGAGAAATTCTCATTGTAAAGACTATATCTTTCAAGGAGTGATTGTTGAGAAGCCAATTTTGGCCTGGTTGGTCTTTTGGAGAAATTGTCATTGTAAAGACTATATCTTTCAAGGGGTGACTGTTGAGAAGCCAATTTGGCCAGTGGTTTATAACTGATTTTTTTTTTTTGTAGTTTGGCTTCGTGATTAGATTATTTCTATTACTTTTTCTTTTCTATGTTATTGATTAACAAATCTATTTTAAATGATTAGAATATTACTTTTTCTTTTCTATGTTATTGATTAACAAATCTATTTTAAATGATTAGAATCTGCAAAGATAGGTATGAAAGTTTGATTATTCATTATTTCACTACATATCTTACATGCTATTTTTTTTAAATTTTTTTTTTGTAGAATTAATTTAACAAAACCATTCTTTGGTAAATAACAATTTCAATGTCAATCATATTAATCTTTAGAATCATTAGTTAGAATTATATTAGTTTGCATTTTAGAGTTATTTCTTAGATAAAAATAAATTAGGATTGTAATTTTTCTTTCTTTTAGAGATTACATACATAAGAAAACAACAAATATCAATTTTTCTTTCTTTTCTTTCCAAGCTCACCATAAAGTAACCATGGCATAAATCCAATGGGTTTTTCTATACCAAATAGGAAAGAGTCTAATTGGGACTCTTGTTTGGGCTAAACCCTTGCTGTTGATATAGGGAATTTGGCATTGTCAACCGAATTAGAGCTAGAAAGAGGTTGTGAATATGCATAGATGATTCATTTCATCAAATTGATACTCCTACTATAGATTCAAATCCTCAAAGAAACTTATCTGAACCAAAAGGAGAAAAGTCACCTGACAATAGGGATTTATACAGAGGTATTCAAGACAATATTCCACATTCAATCCCAAGTGAGGAAGTAAATGAGTTCAAGCGCTTTATTAGAGCATATATTAGGAAAATTGGAACTTTTCCTGTAACCCCTATGTTACCTCACAAAATAAATACCCAAAGAAGAGTGGTTCAAGAAGATGATAGTACATTATTCCATTTAGTGGAAGAATTAGTTGAATTTTCTCTCCAAGAAATAACTCAACCATTAGATCAAATCCCTCCAACACTAGATCTTTCTATACCATCACAAAATTTTGAAGATGAAACAAAAACAAAAGCTTATGAATCTAAAACCTAATAAATGGAAAACAGAGAAAATCCAAATTTAAATCAACCATGGTTTGCATAGGGTAGCCACACATTTCTAGAGGTAGCATAGGGTATAGTTACATTTGTTTATCTAGTAACTTTCATTCAGTTTCAGGAAATCCTTCTCTCTTCTTTGTAAAGCCTCCTGTCTAGCTTGCTTATAGGAAAGTTCTTTCAAATTTTCATTTTTATTACATGTAAATTTATGTTCCCTTGCATAATTTTTGGTTTGTTTTAGTTATTTTTTTTTCTTGAGGGTCTCGGGTTTCTAATATGGAGTAAGCCACGTGGTTCCAAATTTGGAACCATGGCTCTAATACCATGTGTAAGGACTACTCCAGGTTCCTCTAACACCCCAAGTGTCTTCCTCATGTTTTGGTTTTTGGTTAAATATTGGATATAATCCAAGATTATGTTGTAAATGTAAATAGACACTAAAATGTTAATAAAACATAAACATGGTTGGCCATGGTTAAGGCGAACACATAAGATCTAGGGGACCATGAACCCACGAGTGAGAAATGACATGGAGTGAAAGGAAGAGGGGTGGCCGATAATCCTGGGGGGTTTATCTCATGAACCTATTCCTAACCTAAATTAACTAAGGTGATCTAGTTATCATACTTTAATACCTCATCAACCTTTTTACCTTTTTAATTAAACCTTAAAAAGCATGATTATAATTTAATAATGATTATGTTTAAATCCTTGGATTAAGGGATGTGATGTGGGTCTTGGGATACCACATGGTTGCTTGAAAAGGGCATGCATGTAGTCTTTTAGAGGTTGTTTTGGTATTTTATTGGGGGTGGTTCAACCATTCATAGGGAGATTCATCTATACATATATTTAACCCTTCAACACCTTTACATTGTTCGCTCATTGCCATATGGGATTGGGAGATGTTGATAGTTTTCATATAGACTGTCCAGACTATCTTACTCATTTGGTTTGTGCAGAACTGAGAGAATTTTGTACTAAGTATATATGTCCAAGGTGTGTTTGGAAAGAGTGTCAATTCTGTTGCTGTATAATTTGAGAGAGAGCTTCCTGGAGAAAGACTGAAAATACAAAATTGAGAGTGATATTTGTTTCTCCTTGTGGCTTCATGGTCCTAACTTGGGGGTGGAAATTGTGTTGAGAGGTTAATGAGCATAGTGCCTATGTTTGGGTGGTGTATGCCACTTACACAATCAATTGCATAGATTTCCAGCTAACCATATAAGTATTCAAAATATGGAAAACATGCAATTGATTTCCATTGTCATAATCTGTATGAATCGTGCCTGGTTTATTTCCTGTTAGAAGAGCATCAGAGATGAATTTTTTTATGGGATGTATGTCAAATTTGATGTTCAATAAGATTTAGATCCTCAATTACATGCCTGAAAGTGTTTGTATGAAATTCATGAGAGTTTGTTAAATTGGATTGTTTTGGAAGTGCCATATCCATTTAATTGCTGCTTTGATAATTTTATTTATATTTGGGTGGAATATATATATATATATATATGTTTGCAATATGTTTTGGATGATTACCCTTGATTTTATATCTATGTGAGGAATTGCGTAAGTATTTTGTTCAATGACTAGACTTTCCAGCGCCCAACTAGGTGATTATATGATTAAGCAAATTTATTGGGAGATTTTATCATTTTAGGTAAAATTACAACTCACATTTGAATGAAATCAAAGTGTTTGACTTAATGTCCCAACCAAAATAATTCTAAGTTTAGTGGGTTCTAATGGAAAATTCACATTTGAATGAAATCAAAGTGTTTGACTTAATGTCCCAACCAAAATAATTCTAAGTTTAGTGGGTTCTAATGGAAAATTCTTTTGGAACCTAAGGGTACTTATTTTTGTTCTCTCCTTTGCTTGAATCTCTGTGGGGATTTGATACTTAACTTCCAACCAGTGTCTAACATCTGAAAATTGTGTCTATGAAACCAACAGTTCTAAGACTGTCTCAAAAACGTTTTTCTGGTGTCCTGCTATGATAAATGCACCTGTAATATATTATAGTATGCCCAAATACTAGGAAATCACTTGACATGATTTTCCTTTCACCCAACTGTCTATTATTCGGCCAACAATCAATATCCTTGCTATGTGTTGAAATTCCATTGAGAATCAAGTTGTATGATCCATTTAAAAACTAGATTGCATCAAATTTATATCATTTGCATTTATGTTTGATTAACATATGAATGCAGAAAAGAAGTTGCTATAATGATTGAAAATCAAAATTTAAGTTTCCAACAATTTTTTTTAGCCCTCAAATCTCTTGGCACGTTCCCAACTGTTAGAAATTACCTTGAAAGCGTTTTTTTGGAGCCCCCCTCACTGTGAGTTTGTTTTTAAAATATTTTGGTGTGACCAACTGATATAAATTTACCCTGGATTGTTTTCTCTCTTTTTACCAACTTTCCTTTTTATAAACAACACAAAATCTAATTGATGCACTCAAAGTGTTTGATGAATTGAATCAACAAAACTGGAAATTTAGGCACAAATTAATACCCAACTTAGTCCCTTGTTGAAGAAATCCTTGAAAGAACATCAAACCCATTTGGAAATGAAACCAAGTCTTTTTAGTATAAAATCAATAATATGTTTTGGTTGTAGTAAGTTTATTTTTCTTTTCCGGTAGAACATTAAGTAGGAAAATAAAATATGCCTTTGGGAAATGAGAACAATTCTTTGTTCTAACTTTAGAAGTGCTTGTCCATAAATCTTCTTGCAAGTAAGGCATGGTGTGAAAAATATTTTCCCACCATAGCTATTTTGTATAGATGAATTTGATATTCATGAAAAATTTTTGGTAAAAGGAAAATGGTTTTGGTTAAGTTATGTAATATGTGGTAAATAAAGTGGACAACCAAAAGATGTATTTGTTGATATATTATGTACAAGGGAATCATGGTTACATAGGGTGAAATATATGGTGAGAAGATTCGATGTTGATCATTATAGCATTTGACCAAAATTTTGTTACCTGCAATGAAACCTATTTGTAGATATTGTCTTAAGCTTGTGAAATGATAGTGGCACCACCTGAACAAAAAATGGATCCAATAGGAATATAATAAGCTTTGTCTAGTCATCGATCACCTTGAGATAAGCTCAAAAGTATTACCTTGCACATATAGATATTTATATGCCATCATGAAAGATATTGGAATGCAATATCAACCAATTAATGCATGCCCCAATGATCACATTATATATTATAAGCATCATGAATTTGAAAAAGAATTCCCAACATGTCATAGCCGTAGATAACGAACAAATCAAGTAAAAAAAAGGTGCCTCGCAAGGTTCTTTGTTATATTCCCATTATTCCACGTTTGCAACATATGTTCAGGTGCAAACACATAGCACAATATATGTATTACCATGCATAGAGAAAAAGTGAAGATGTAATTATTCGAATGCCTCCAAATGGTTTTGCATTTAGAGACATGGAGGAAAAATGGCCACACTTTAAAGAAGAACCTTGTAATGTTCGACTTTCTTTGGAAATAGACGGTGTCAATCCATTTGCATAGATGAGATATATCAATTCGATGTGGCCTATTTTTGTTATCAACAATAAAATTTCTCCATGGATGTCAATCAAGAGGGATCACATAATGTTGGCAATGTTGTTCTAGGTATTTGTTTACAAAACCATTTCTTTTTAACGCAATAGCATATCATTTATCGTATTTGTTGCACAATGCCATATATATATATATATATATATATATATATATTTTTACTCATATATATTATTAATATATCTATGTAATAATTATGTAGTGTATATGTTTAAATCAATTAGGTAAGTACCAAGTTAAAGATATAAATGTATATATTGAGCCTCTTATTGACGAGCTACTAAATCTATGTAATGGAATCACTATGTATGATTTATCTAGACCAATACAAAAAAGACAATTTCAATTCCATGCAATACTTGTATGGACAATTCATGATGCCCTGGGACTAACACATTTTTGTGGTATGTAATTATAACGTCCACTTTAATAGTATTTAATTTTATGAATTTGATATATTAATTGTGAATGTTTTTTAAATAATCCATTCATTATATATAATTATAATTGACATAGATTATCCATCTCTTGCAGGTCTTCAAACAAAGGGAAAATTTGCATGCCCAATTTGTGGTCCTAAAACGAAATATCGACATTCAAATTTTTTAGGAAATGAGGTGTTTGATGGGTATAGACACTTCCTCTCTAAGAATCATAGGTATTGAAGTGCCAAAAACATATTTTCAATGGGTTAGAAGAGAGTGCATTAAAACCATAGAGAATGACACCTCACCTATGGAAGTTGCAATAGAATAAAATTCGTTAAGGTACATATCAAATTGTCTATCTATCATCATATATCTAATGTTTTGATTTTTTTTTAATATTGTGTTTTATTTACTGTAATTGACATTGATTTCTGTAATTCCTTTATAAACTATGATTCATGATGGCCGTCTTAACCATGAAGGAATTAATGGGATTCCACAAGGAATGAAAAGTTATTCCAAAAAATTCAGTAGGTTTCCCTACTATGACCACCTACAAATAGTTCATTTATTTGATACAATGCATATTGGAAAGAATGTATTTGACACATTATGGTGAATATTGGATGGAAGGAGTGATAAAGAAAAAATTTGTCAAAATTTTCAATGACATTTAAGAAGCCAATCATCCAATGAAAGATGTCATTCAATTAAATAGAAATGGAGACCAAATTTATATAAGCTCACTTCCATGGTTGTTAATGGAGCAACAATGCAATGCTGTAAAAAAGGTAATTTGAAAAATTAAATTTCCCACTAGATTTTGTTCAAACATGAAGAATATCTTAACAAACAAAGGTGAATCGTGGGGGGAGGGGAGTGGGGGAGAAAACACATGATTGACATATCTTCATCAAGGTAATTATTCATGTATATATATATTGCTATATTTTTTATACTAGTGCATGTTGTTGGTGTTTTTTTTCTACTGTTGTAAAAAATAATGAAACAATTTTATTGCTATAGTATGTTCTACCTCTGTTTCTCTTGGACAACTTTAACAATAATTTCAAACAAGTTATATATGATCTTTGAAAATACATGAGGTAAGTAGCGATATTTTGTATGAATAAAGTGTTTGTTTAATTCACTGCAGAACTTATATTTGACATTTGTTTTACTAATTGTTATGTACTATAATGTTTACTTTTGTTAAATCTTGTGATTTGCTTGCATCACTTGTAGATGGTTGCCATCTAAAGAAATCCATAGGGAAGATATAAAGTATTGGAGGAGAGAAATTCCTCACCTAATGTGTGAAATGAAAAATTATCTACCTTCTACATTTTTCAATGCACAAGAGCACTACCTTATACACCAAGTTGAGGAGATTGAATTGTGTGGACCTGTAGAGTCAAGGTCAATGTGGATGATCGAGAGGCACTTGAAATTTCTAAAGGGTTTGGTTAGATAAAGAACACATATTGAGGGTTTTATGGTGCATGGATATATGGTATACTAGAACATGGTGTATAATAGTGAATGTATTCCTAAATTAGAGTCAAAGATCTATTTAGGTCGCATTTGTGATCTGAAATCCATTAAAAAATTCGAAAGGGAGTACTTGATGGGGAAAGGTAGATTGAGGAAGGTGAAAGGTAATTATTAGATGATGGAGATTAATTATAATACATTTGGTTATTGCTTTATATATATATATCATACTTATTCAATTTTTAATCTTCATTGCACCGAGAGGTGCTCTACAGCCCAGTATGGGGGAGATCTTGTAATGTTAGTAACGTTATGTCGGCTATAAATAATGAAAAAACAAATAGAAAATTAAAAATAAAAATAAAAACAACTATATAAACACTAAGAATATCGCAAGAAGTAATAGCAACTTGGAAGCCTTGATGCAATAGGTAAGAATTTTAAATTTTAAATTTTATTTCAACTAATCTAAATTCTCTAGAAAAGAGATAAACTGGGAAATAAGAGGGCCAGAATGACGAATATGAAAGGTGTTTTAAAAAAATCAAATCCCTGCCCAGCCTCATGCACCCATCTCCACCTCCCAACGTGATCTCCTCCTCGCTGCCATCTCCAGCCCGATCTCCTCCTCCTTGCGATCTCCGTTGGCAGGCTCACGTAGCCATCTCCTAGCCACAATATTCAGTTAATATTCAAGCCACCAAAATATTAAGTTCGGTTAATATTCAGGAAGCCAAAATATTGAGAAACCCTACCTCTCAACGCGATCTCCTCCTCCTCCTTGCATCTCTATCTGCATGCTCACTCCCCTATCTCCCAGTCAGCCATGTTAAAATATATATTAATATATATTTTAATATATATGTGAAGGCTAGTTGTGCTTGAGCGCGACCACTGACTATATATATTGAATATACAAATACATATATATATTCACAAAATAGGAGCTGTGCTTATATTAAAACTTATATATTAAAATATATATTAAAATATATATATTGAAATATATATAAATATATATTTTAATATATATGTGAAGGCGACGACCACTGACTACAAATATATTGAATATATAGATACATATATATATTCACAAAAACGGAGTTGTGCTTGAGCATTCTTGGTATATACAGATACAGATTGGTTTTTGTGAATATCGAACTTGCTTGAGGAAGGTTGAGGGGATCTAATATCAGCTGCAACTAAATTGCAATGGGGATTTAATATATATTTCAATATATATATATATATATATGTTTTCAACTTCAGCATAGACGAGGTTTTATTTAGAGTTTGTTTATATTTAAAATAAATTGATTTTTGGTT
Organism: Pseudotsuga menziesii; assembly: GCA_001517045.1. Classification (NCBI taxonomy): domain Eukaryota; kingdom Viridiplantae; phylum Streptophyta; class Pinopsida; order Pinales; family Pinaceae; genus Pseudotsuga; species Pseudotsuga menziesii. Next base: position 481,522 of record LPNX010900223.1, on the reverse strand, counting down.
CTCTTAAAACTTATTAAGACTTTTATGGTTATGTTGTTAATTTTCTGCTAAGTATGATGTCTAGAATACTTTTTTCTGTTTTCTTTTTATTACACTGCTAAAGAACTTGAGATAATGTGTGAGGTTTTAACATAATTTTTGTTAACTTTCAATTTTTCTTATGTTTTTTCTTCCTAGATAAACTTAAGCAAAAGTTTTTATCAATATAAAATTATGATTTTTATTCATATAAACATTACGATCTACAATTTTCAAAATGATTAAACATTTTTTAAAATTTACTTAGAATTAGTTGGAATTTATCAAAACTATTGACATAAACCGAATAGTAAACAAGGTTATTGGAAAAGAAAATATTTATATATATACATCTTTATGATCCACATTGTTTGTGTACATAATTTAGAGCTTAAAATAATTTTGTGCTTGAATTATTCATGAACATGGGGGTGCATGGATCCAATTGCTGTGAGAGTTGAAAGAAATTAGCGGACTCGCTGGGTCATAACTTGTCCTCAAAAAATGAAAATTGAAGCATCTCATTGCTTAGCTAAGGAATTGGTCCGTATATCTTCCCACTAATGAAAGAATCTACAGACATTGAAAAATTAGATCCAACCTAGATCTAAGGAGATATTCAAGGAGAGGTTTGCACCTCTAGAGATTTGATCCCTCTCGGCGCTTGATAGAGCCTAGGATTTGGATCTACACTGGCTATGCATCAATTATAAAAATGTATGTATATCATCTTAAGTAATTATACATTTGTGAATTGTAATTTTATTTTCCTCATGCAGTTGGTTGAGAGTGGGATGCACTACATTTATATGTCGCAAACAATATTGATTGGAAGAAGGTATGGATTGAACGATGTAAACAATCTGGTCATGGAATATTATGGGAAGGTGTGGCTTCATTGGTTAAAGTAGCTCATTGCAATGGAGATACCGATCTTACACAAAGGGAAATCGGTTTAGCATATGGTTTAAAATATAAACATGAAAGCATATTAATCAACCATACTATTTAATTACTTTCAATATGTACTTAATTATCAATTGACGATGTAATATTTTATGTGTCTGGCATATTGTAGGTAAGACACCATAAGGCTATGTGGTGCAACAGTTATAAATTTCGCATCAAAAGTTGGATGAAACGAAGAAAACATGTGATTGTGGGATAACTACAGTATTTGAGGTGACCAATGTTTCCTCTAGAAGTGTCAGGCATCCAAAACTCTTGGAATATCAATGCTATGGGTATTTGGAAGATATTATTTAGTGTGACTTTAAATCCTTCAAATTAGTTATGTTCGTTGTCAAATGGTATAGGTTAATATTGAATCGCCGTGATCCCAATAGAACTATTATTGAACGTGATAATGGATTTACCATGGTCAATACAAGGTTGTTCGAGAAAGGAACATAACCCTATGTTCTTCCAAGCCAATGTGAACATGTATTTTTTTCCAGGGGTTCTAGGTAGAGGGGGTTGGTAATTTGTTGTTAGACATGATCCAAGGGGAAGGTCGAAAAATTATAATGTAGACGGAGATCAAGAGGGTATTGAAGAAGAGGATGATGAAAAGGATCAACACGAGCTATATGATCATGTTCTAGAGGAAGATGTCAAAGAATTGGATGAAGCATATGATGTAGCTGAAAATGTTCATGAGGATGATATTGACGATGACATGAGTATAAAAGTTGACATCAATGATGATGATGATGATGAAGATGACGATGATGATATGATCATTAATCCTCTCAATGTCNAATATTTATATAGTTATTGACTTGTATTGGTACGCATAAATAACTGGGTCATATTAAAAAACAATGGCTAAAATCTTAATCTTGTTATGTAAAATCATAGTGTAAATATGTAAAAATTGTCTTAGAAAAATGCCCTCCATAATGTTTATAGAGGAAATTTTGAAAAATTAATACCATATACTTGGATATATACTAATGACATAAACCTCCTTCAGAATTTTGAAATTATCTTTAAGTTGTCTGCATTATATTTTTCAAAAATGCAATTTTTCTGTGGTTCAACTTATATCATGCTATATCATTCTATATGTATTATATGTTGAGATCTGGTTGTCATTGATTTCGAATAAGTTCATTAATGACAAAGGAGGAACAAAGGACATGATGACATGGAAAACTTAGACAATGACTAAAGATGGACAAAGACTTGATGACATGAAAAGATTGATGATATGGCATGCATGAAGTATGACATGGAAAGTTTGGTGCAAGATGAGTATGACATAGAATGCATGATGATTTGGCATGTGTGATGAGGTTGAAAATACATATGATGGTGTTTTAGTTCCCTCATGAAGTCATTGTTACAATCTGACATCATTGTGTAAGAGTATGACAATTTGGCTAAGTGCATGAATTTGACTAAGTGTTGGAAAGTTAGTTAAAGTGGATCTAGGAAAATGCATGTCAGCTCTCAGTGTTTAATGATAAAAATAATCTGAGATTATAGGCATGGATAATGTTATATTATGCATTTTAAAATATGATTGGATTGTCCAAATAGTCTCTGAGGGTGGAGTTACTAGTCTTCCAAAAGTGCCCTCTGGCATGATTTGCATTGTTCAAATAAAATGCATGCCGAGGATAGATAATGAGGTTGCATAGGATGAAATTAACACGGATGGAGTTAGCATGTTGTCTCCCATACTCTGGAAAGTAGAACTTATAAAAAATGAAGTGAATAATTCTCTGAGTGACTTGGAAATTAGGTTCTTTTAACTCTTCTCAATTTCTAATATAGTGGTAACAATTTTTAAATCTTGTTATCTTGACATCATAAAGGTTCTCTTTCTTGCTGCATTTATTCCTAAAATGCAATTATTTTTCTAAATAATGTATATATTTTGATATGTATCTAGGTTGTGTGATACATGAGAGCTAAATAAATGTATTTCTTCTACAAAAACTGACAAGAAAGGAATTCCAAATCAAGGTTCTCATAGTGCGGATGATACTTTAGAAGAAATCAAAAGAAGGAAATGACTGCAGCTGGCCTATGGATTGACTTAAGTAGGCAGAGTGTTCAATCATGACAAAGCCCCATCATACAAGATGTGGTTGGATTTTTTTCTTTGTTAGGGAAAGTAGAAGATGATATCCTCAGTTGGTAAGAACTTAAATGATATCTCCAAGGGATATGAGGTTAGATGGTTTTATTATTTTATAGATTTTATTTTGAGTGTAAGTATCCAATTTGCAGGGAGATATCTGAGTATTTGCGAAGGGAAAACATGCTTGAAGTTGTATGCAAGTCTCATGCAGGGGTTGAAATATTTAAGCAATATGATCATAGTGGTAACATAGTGACATTATTGGGTATCTATTGGCTAGCAAATTCCCAAACAAAATTAATTAATGGAAGGTTCTGTGTGTTTTTCCTTGAATACTTAAGGTAAAGGAAGATTAATGTATTGATTATTACAATACACTCAAATTGAAATGAAAATCCAAAATTTGGGAATAAAGGGATAAATGTGGGATTTAAAATATGTTAAATGGCTAGGTTATATTTTCACGATTTTAGCATTGCCATAAAATATTTTATAGGGATTTTACCTTAGAATTTTATGGGTAATATTTTCGTGCACATGCAATGCTGACCATCTTATGGCTGAATGCGTTCCTTATGAGGGAGGATTCAAAGTTGGTGATCCACAAAAGTAATTGATTATAGAGGATCCAAAATTACCAGATGGAATCCTCCTCGAAGGATGTATGGGATATTTTGTAAATATGATAAATATGGATCAAGAGGAGCTATGTCCTTCAACTTCATGAGGGATTGGATTGAGAGGAACATTATTTTTTAATCTTTTCTCATATTTGCAAGTCTACAAAACAAGAAACCGCATGAAACAGGCGATATCTTATATAAGAGATGGGGATATATTATTGGATAGAGGTATCATAAGGAGAAAAGTTTGTTTAATTTATAAAATATTAATACCCTTAAGCCTGAATGAATTCATTGTGAAAGAAAGTTGTAGGAGAAAGAAGCAGTTCAATGTATGTGAAATTGAACATCCAAGAGACAAAATTGGTAAACATAACATTACATTCATTATCAGTAACCTGTGTTTAATATAATGATGATACAATAAAGAGAATTTGAATATACTAGGTATGATTCGAATTCACCAACTTGGACTTACTCCAGTGATAACTTAATGTGGGAAAATTACCACTAAGAGCTTACTAACATAACTCAGGACAACTAAATTAGTTCACAGTCAGTTAACTGAACAAGGTAGGTAGGAAAATGAGCCTAACCTCCTTGAATTAGGGAAATGTGGTGCTAGAATAGTTGGAGATGAACTAACTGATGCTCTTCTGAGGATAAATCAACATAGACTAGGGTGAACTGATGTCAGACTCCCATGACTCAGTGTGTGTTCCTAAATTATAGGGATTGGCCTCTAGATCTCCTAAACTCTTGCAAACTAGTGCATCAAGTGTTAGGTGAGCCCCAAATGAGTTCCCCGTGGAACTAGTGAGGTGGCAACATAATCTTAAGCTAGGAAATGACAATTAGACTATGGTGGTCAAAGGGAGGATTATAATTAATCCTAACACCCCCCCTTAACCCTAACTTGGACAATCTGGGCCCTGGATACTAAGACCAAAGGTCACCAATGCAATTTAATGTAAAAATAGCTGCTCAATAAATCGAGGAAATGGGGAAAACCTCATGGGAAACCCCTCCCTCAAAATGAGAAGGAAAACCAGGATCAAAATTTCACACCAAGAGACAATTTCCTCTTGAGTAAAAACTTGTAAAAAATTATCTGCAGTCTGCATCTATGTGGAGCAGTAATGGAGTGTGATGGTACTTGTGTGCACTAGTTCTGTGGTACTATGCATGTGAAGCTATCCACCTTCTTCCAATCTGACGATAGATAGGAGAAGAAACATTGCTTCGTTTGTAACTGATATTGCATGTTTCTAACCTCTTTGACAATATGGGAGAATTGGACTTGAGATGCCATGCCCTAGGGCCTTTCTTGAGCCCATACAATGGATTCCTCAACTTGCATGTCAAGAGAGAATTAGTGTACCCCTGATGCTTTTCCATGTATATTTTTCCTTCCAATTTGTCAATTTGAGTGACATGATCCAATGTCTCATTGTTCTTCAGTGAGCACAACTATTGATTAGACCTTACCATCATGAAGCATCTCTTTGGGAAATTGTAGCACCTCCTTGGGAGAAGTGGATTTTCGAAACTGAGATCTTGTTATTCTCTTGTTAGATGAATCTCCAGTCATGTTCCTAGCAGCTTAATGGACTTTTGTGCCCATTTAGTCCTAGGAATGGGAACATGGACTGGGTCTATATCTAGATCTGATTGAACTTCGTCTTCAATTCCAAAAATTGATTCAAATTGGTCATTTTCTTTAGATTCTGAATCCGAAACATTAATGGAAACATTATCATATGTAAAAGGTTTAGGTAGAATGAATTTACCTTCCCTTTCAAATGGAAGCTGAGATTGCACTAGATCTGAGTATGACATAAAGTCTGAGAATTCATATGCCTTGGAGGCATGGTTTGCAACATATTTTTCTATTTGTTTCCCAGTTGAGATATCATAGATATCCACTAAGTCAGGATCAAATACAAGTCACTTTGATGAGCTTGTATGAGTCATTTGATATACATACAACAAATTTACTACTAAGGAGGGCACATAGAGGACATTCTTGAACACTCCATGCTCTAATTTGATTTAATCCTTCACTTTAGTTTGGTTTTGAGTGTCATCTCCCATGTGAATACTTAGACCATTAATAATTTTTAATGAAAAAAAAATTCTTTGGAGGGAACCATGTGATTAGAGGCTCCTAAATCAATGAGGAAGGAATGCGATTTTGAGAATCTCATTGTATTGTTCAAGGAGTATTGAAGTTTTATATATTGTATTCTTCATACAACCTCTCTCTGTATGGTTTCCTTTATTATAGTAGGATCACTTGCCATTGTCAAACCTGTGATATTTTTCCTTCTTAGAGCCCAAGGACTCATCTAATGGATCAAACTATTCCTTAGGTTCCAATTCAGTTTTACTCTTATTCTTTCCTTTCTGCTTCTTCCTTTATTTTGTATTCTTTGTCTCCCTAGCCAAGAGATCTTAATTTGTTGAGGCTCTAAGGGCTCCCATCTGTATTAACTTATCTTGTTCCTGAATAAGAGATTCTATGAAGGAATCAAGTGATGGAATTAACCAATTAGGATTTGTCAGTTCTCCTAGAGTGAAAGGCGGATACGAACATTAAGAATTATAGGCCAAGTTTTCTCATAATTAATACCACCAATTTCTCATCCTTTTTGTCAATCCAACACTGCTTTCACTGCATGAAAAGTGATTTTAATTTTGAGAAGAATTTCTAGATAGTTTCGAAGTTGCTGGGTCGAAGAGAAATCAACTCATTCTCGAGAATATGGCCTCTTAGCTCATCCTGCTTTCCAGATAGTGATTCAATCTTCTTCGATACTTCACTTGGAGTTTTTAATCCATCAAAATGGAAGAGTTTTTAATACATGAATGCACATGAAGCCAAAGGATTCATCCAGTTTGTTCAGATACTTCGACTTCTCAAGAGGATGTCGGGGTTAGAACTCCTTTCCCATGGTAACCATGTATAGACCTTTGTTGCACAACATAATTTGCATATCAACCCTCCAATAAATATAGTTGAAGGGTGTGAGGATCCTGGGTGTCAAGGCTGTTGAATTATCCATCTTACAGCTTCAAGGAGCATCACAAATCTTCAGAATTCTTCAATTTACTTGCAAAAAATTTAATTTGAAGTCAAACCAATTCAATCACTCTCTACTTCGACATGTGCACATTATCTGGGTGCATCACACTTGGCTAGACTTCTTTGGATAAAATATAGTGGGAGAAATGAAAAGATACCAGGAATTATGTGGAACCCAATTGCTTCTAGTGCATTGATACAAGTTTTTGAGGATTGAAGTTGGCCTGATTACTTGATTTGATAACATGTTTAATTTATCAAAGATTAGGATCCTCAGCCCTGGATGAATTCACTGTGAAATAAGGTTGTAGGAGAAAGAAGCAATTTAATGTACAATGATCAAACATTCATGGTGAAATTGAACATCCAAGAGATAAAATTGGTCATCATAACATTACATTCATTATCATTAAACTGTGTGTAATACAATGATGATACAATACATATAATTTGAATATACTAGGTATGATTCGAATTCACCAACTTGGACTGACTTCAATGCTAACTTAATGTGGGGAAATCACCATTGAGAGATCACTAATATAACTCAGGACAACTAAATCAGTCCGCAGTCAGTTAGATGAACATGGTAGGTAGGAAAAGACGCCTAACCTCCTTGAATCAGGGAAATGTGGCGCTAGATTAATTGGGGATGAACTAACTGATTCCCTTTTGAGGATAACTCAACATAGACTAGGGTGAGCTGATGGTCGGAATCCCATGACTCAGTGTGGGTTCCTAAATTATAGGGATTTGCCTCTAGAGCTCCTAAACTCATGTAAACTGGCACATCAAGTGTTAGGTGGGCCCCATATGAGTTCCTCATGGAACTAGTTAGGTGGAAACATACTCGCAAGCTATGAAATGACAATTAGACAATGGTGGTCAAAGGGAGGATTATAATTAATCCTAACAAAGGTGTTATTGATTGTGGAAACATGTAACTGGTGATATAGATACTAGATGGCTACTTTAGAAGCATTTACACCATTATGTTCAGTCTTTCGTATTTCACTATGTAGATATTTTCTTGGGTGTGCTTTATCTAATGTGGGGTGCATGGTGTATTGATGTTTCTTGTACTCTTCTTTGAAGTTCTGTTCAAAAAGAGCCTTTAAACATTCAATGAATTGTTCTTTGAGCTTAAGTTCATTCATAAGTTTTTCTTCTTGACCCACCACAGTTTCTATAGGTTGTGCGTGCAAAACCTTAGGCCAATTTTTCAGCTCATATTGAATACTTTGTACGATCTATTCATATATTTTAAAGCCAAAGCCTCAAGAATTTTAATGGAATTCTCATATTCCTTCTTATTATTATCTATAATTCTATCTACTTCTTTAGACATACCTTCAATAATGATGTCTTTGCTTTCTATTTCACGTCTTGATTTTTCTCAAATATCCACAGTTATTTTATGTAACATTGCAGTATTATGTAAAAAATCAAGAATTTTCATATCCTTAGTCTCACACAGGTCACAAATATTTATAGAATTCTCCTACACAGAAGCTAATTCTTTTAAATGCAACATCTTATAAAAAAGAGAGAAAATAAATACACCATAAAAATAAAATTTTGGATTCATCGAATCAACTCTGTTGGAGGTAATTTGCTGAAGTGCCAACTTTAGAGGTGCAACCCTATCAAATGGAATCTCTACACAAGAAGGAATATAATAATCAGTGGGATACTATCCACATTCCATAAAATTCTACCTCTTTTTTTTTTTTCTGTTGTATCATCATCACTGTGCTCCTAATTAGAATCCACACAACCCTCTAAATCCTACCTTTGATTTTTAGGTATTTCACCTCCATGTAAGCTTTCCAAAATTGAGTTCAAAATCTCATATTCACGGTTTTCTAAACCAATGTTACTTCCTGTACCTTCTATATAGTTCTCCAAATTCTCTTCACGTAATTCTGAAGTACAGAGACCAACAACTCCTTTCACATTGTTTTTTGGAGAAGGTAGAGGAAATTCTTCATTATTTTTTTTCACTTTAGGCCTTCTAATGTATGTTTTTTACAATTGGTCAATCATACGACAATGGGTCGAAATATATCAATAAGTTTTTGAAATGTTCTAGGGTAACTAAACTTCAATATTGCATTTTTTCTCTCCAGCAGTGTAAATTGTAAATTTTTAGCCAATAGATGAGGGACATCTATGGGCATGTCATCAACCCAGTGAATGACCAACTTCATGCATTATCCCGAAATATCTTTCTTGTGGTGATTTAAATTTTTTTGAAGGAAAATATGAATCAGGGTCTTGTATAGTCTTGCGGGAACATGTTTCATTCTTAAAATATTCTTGGGAACGTATACATTTTCCCTACAATTTTTTTGGCCATCTCATTCTTTTTTAGATTAGGGGTTTTCCAAGAGGTGAACATTACTCCACCCCTTCGTGGAATTCTAGTGGCTTTGGAAATCAAATTAGGGTCCAAAGAAATGCTCCTCCCAAAAATCACCAATTTCATGGCCCCATCATCATAATTAGAAATCACATCATTAATATCTTCATTATTGAAATTGAACTGTCCAAAAAACAAAAAACGTGTACTTTTGCGCTCGAAACCTGCCCCGTTACATCCCATTATCACCGTCGGTCCCTTCACTAAGTGGGGGCTCGATTTTATGGATTGCAACCCAGCTTCGGCTGGGGGGCACCATCATATTATAGTGGCTTTTGATTACTTCATGAAATGGGATGAGGCTATGCCTACAGTTAAATCCGACGGTGAGATAGCCACCCACTTCGTATTCAACCAAATTATTTCTCGGTTCGAAATTCTGAAAGAGCTTGTCACTGACCATGGCTCGCACTTTCAAAATCGTATGATGGAAGAGTTGGCATCAAAGTTAGGGTACAAGCAAGAGAATTCCTCCTCTTACTACCCTCAAGCGAATGGACAGGTTGAAGCAGTGAATAAATCACTCAAATCCATTCTCCAACGAACCATCGCACAAAGAAAGAATAATTGGCACATCATGTTATATCCTGCTTTGTGGGCATATAGAACCGCTATTAAGACTGCCACGGGTTTTTCTCCATATCAACTTGTACATGGAGTGGAGTCATTATTGCTGGTTGAATGCGAGATTCCTTCTTTGAAGCTAGCTGTAGAACTCTTACCAGACACTTCACCATTGGAGGAGCGTTTGGTCCACCTTGAGCAGCTTGATGAGCAGCGTCGAGATGCCTTGGTGGCTCTAGAAGTCAATAAACATCGCATAAAGGTCCAGTATGATAAGTCTATCCATCCAAGGAGGTTTAGTGAGGGAGACTTGGTCCTTTTGTGGGATCAACCGAAAGAACCCTTGGGCGCAGGAAAATTTAATCCCATGTGGTGTGGTCCTTACGTGGTCAAATGTGTCTTAGAGAAGGGGGCTTATGAGTTAGTGGATTATGAGGGAACGGCCTTGGTGGAGCCTAGAAATGGGATCTATCTCAAGAGGTACTATGCATGATTTTCAGCCAAGGCTGGTTATTGTATGTTATTATACAGTTTTGCATAGTTAGGTCTTTTTCTTATAGTGATCAGGTTTGTGATTAGTTTTTGTTTCTTTTGGAAGATGTCAATGGAATCTTCCGCCTACATAGGATTTGGGGATGGTGCGAGCCGTCACACTCAACACTCAGCCTCTGCTACTTGGGTGATTTGTACTCCTATGGGTCAGGTACTATCTTCAGGAGGCGTATGTCTGTGGCCATCTTCCAACAATGTTGTTGAATATAGTGTAAGTTATTGAGCTTCTATGGGATGCCATTTCACATGGCGTTCTCTCTCTTGAGGTACGTCTTGATTCGGAGTTAGTAGTGTCACAGCTTAATGGTTTGTACCATGTTAGAGATTTGATGTTGTTAAGAAGATTCTTACGTGTGAGATTATTAGAACGGAAATTTGACAATATAACATATATACATATTCCAAGAATTAATAATCAAGTTGCTGACTCATATGCTAACTACATGTTAGATTGGCATTTGTTTTGTTCACAATAAATTAATCACAAACACAATTTTTACACATGTAAATAAATAAACTGATCACCATAAAACTTTTTATATAACATCCAAAATGTGATAATACATAGTGTCATGATACAAAATTGGGGCTCTCGAGCCACCAACATATAATACACGGTAGTACAAAATGTATACACTCCCAGGTATCTAATCCTGTGGAGGAGGAAGAGGGTTGTGATCATGGAAGGTCACTACGGCTCTAGCTAGCCGTTGGAATAATCGCACCCATGCTCGTGGTACACCCACCACCTGGCGCTGCATAGCCTCAAGCAAGTCCTCGACTTGCGCCATGGGAACCCTGTGTGTCAACCTCACAAAATTGGTATGAATGCTTTGGAGTGTCCGCTCCGCATCCACACCCATGATATCATCTCCTCTTCCCCTTCGTCTATGACGAGGAAATCATTTCGGCTGCCGTGGTCCCACATCTGCACACAAATGGTAGATGTCATTATGTATTGTCACTTTTGATTCCATATAATCAGAAAACACAAAAAAATTAAATAACTCAAAAATTAAAAAAGAGAGGGTCGAGATTCGTTACCTATATCGCCATATGCTGATCCTGGTGGTAGCGGCATGTCCGGGTCCCCCCGAAAATCTATCCCTGCATAGGGGTAGTCATCGATGGCAACTATCTGTCGTCGCCACCATGGAAAGAAGTCAGTTGGATAGGGGTTGGCCACCCTACCACCCCCCAGTCTGCGCATAGCATCTGCCCAACGTCGTTGGGATGGATCTCAAACCCCGTGAAGAGGAACGTCCACTCTGGGGCTCAATCCCGGAACACGCTCGAAAAAAAACGTGCTCAATATACTGCTGAACCCAAAGTTCCGCACTCTACCTACCTTACACTCGCCGAGTTTATGTTTCATGTTGCTCAGTAGTGTAGTGCTCCAGTCATAAATCATGGGTCTCATGCACTCCACTGCATAGAACATTAGAGGCCGTGAGGCTTGGTGGAGTGATGCCAAGCTTGCTATCCTACCCAATGTCAATAGTATGGCCTTTAGGCCCAGCACCTGTATAGTGTTGGTAGGGACCTGAATCCTCACCTTCTCTGTGTCTGGATAGTAGTACACCACAATGTACTCGTCGATAGTCAGACCACCTCCTGGCCCACCACGAGACCGAAGGTTCATTACCTCCCCCCGTCGGAAAATCCCAGTAATGAAGTATATGTCCTCCACCTCTATAGTGAGAGACATCCCATCTATCTGAAAGGACTCAGAGTCTGGATCCCAGTAATCCACCAGCATTTGCAATAGTCTTGGTTTGGCCCTCAAGCCACCAAGACACCAAAAATTATAGATTCCACATGCATGTAGAGCTTGTTGAACCATTAGATCGACCCTTACTGCTTCCTCTACATCACCATGTTCACGCTCTCTCCACTCTAGGACCATCCTACACAATAAATTGCAAATTTGCCCATTAGATTATTGAAAAAACCTTATGCGCGGCCTCATACGTGACTATTTTTAAAACAACCGCGTATGTACGCGAGTATGGGGGCATTTTTCGCGTATATCTAGCCCTATACGAGGAAAAACCCTCGATTTCCGTGTGGGCCACAACACCCTTTTTAGTTTGGCCTAGAAAGCTTAATTGACCATGGAATTTGATAAAAAATGCATTGAAATGGAAGAGAAGAGCATGGGTAAATACCTGGAAGAAACGGTAGTGGATTCCGCTGGTTGGATCTCCTGGAATTCACTGTTGCAAATCTGAGCTCAAATGGGTAAAATTTTCAAATGTTTTATAATATTTTGAATTGTTTACTATTTATAGAAAATTTTCAAATATTTGAAAATTTTTACCCCCTTTCCTATAGTTTTGACAATTTCTAACCATTTTGGACCGTTTTTGACATAATTCATGATGTAGAGGACCTTTTTCAATACCGTTTCAGTTGTTGGAATGACCCGTTCGTGCCGATCTCAGGTATCATATATAAACTGGCATATAGGTTAGGTTTCATCACCATTGGCATTTTGCATGACCTTATGACCATGTTATCATGACCTTAGGTACGAACCCACTCTACTATGTCACGGAACCTTCTTGTTGTTTTAGAAGTGGCATGATATGAGTGGTAGAGCTTCACCTTACATGGGTACCCTAGTTAGTGCCTTATTTTCATTTGGTGCCCATGCTGACGTTTTCTCCTTTAGGGTGTGGGAGTCCATTGTATAGTACTGCCATGACATTTCACAAGAGCCTCATACTCCTCTTAATCTTTTGCTAGCATATTTCCCTCAGGACTCCCTCATGTCAAGTTGTGAATGCATTATCATGAGCTTTGCCTGCCTTATTGAGCTTTATGCTAGCTTCCCTGACATTGCGTTTCAGCCATATAGCTCGAGCTTTTCTCATGTCTAGCCATGCAGAGCCATTTTTTATCCTTCGCAGCTTGTTTCCCTTTTTAGCAGGAGGGGATTTTCCCCTGAGTGTCGATATCCTACACATGTACCCTTGCATTGAGCATAGGTATGCTCCACTGCTTGGAACTAGTTTGTTTTCCCTTATGACACTCGTCTCCTCCTAGTCTGTACGTATAAAGCAATTTTATTTTTTTTCAAGCTTTTTAAATAATTTAAAAAGTCCAAAAAAATCAAAAAACCAAAAAGCCGGACAAGGAAAGATGTTATCTTTGGCAGCTGTCGAGTCGTGTCGCCTTCGAACAGAGCACTGTATATCACATCCATTGGTTCAGATTATAGTTTGAATTTAGGAGCTATACTCATTTATATGAGTTTATCTCCACCGACTGGTTAAGCATCCAGTCCCTAAGGAGCCTCTATCGATGCCTCTTGTGTCGCAGAGATGTCCCAGTTTGTATATAGAGGCTATGCTACCTTTATTCAGTCACCATATGTCGTTATGCTCTTGTTTGAAGGAATTTGGAGCCTGAGTCGGCCATTCCTCAGTTATCTTGACTTTGCATGTCGGTCATTCCTGGTACAGTTACTGGTTCGTGCACCTTATGATCAAGTCCTTCCACATTATACAACTTTGTTGAGTACCTCGTGTTGGATGATGGGGGATGCCTTAATGCCCTCCTTCCAGCAAATTTCATCCCATCAACTTCAGATCATTTATTCTGGGATTGGAATCTAGAGTCATTTTGAGTGCCTTGGGACTTGCAGTCATCAGTGGCAGGTTCTCTCACCATCGACAGTCTTTGGGAATACATCAATGTTCCCTGATCGATGGATCCTCTCAAGTGTTCAACCTCAACAAATTTATTCACACTTGTTAGTTTGCACTCTAGTACCTTGATTCCCATTTTCATTATCGGTGGGTGATCTTGTTACCACCTAAGTTGTACTTAGTGGTTTTTTATCAAGTGAGCCTG
>LPNX010900223.1:445394-466967 GCA_001517045.1 Pseudotsuga menziesii | reverse complement strand
TTTTTAGTTTTTTCAGTGTTTTTTATTAAAATTTAATTTTTCCAAAACTTAGGCTATTTTTTAATAGTTTAATTGGTAAAATTGATTTTGTAATAAAAGTGGGACAAATAATCAGTTTCAGTCATGTAGGTGCTCATTTTCAAGCTAAAAGCACCATGTAAACCCATGGACCCACTATTTCCTAGTTTTGAGTGAATTTCCATCACTACCCCAAAAATCAATTATTGATGATTTTAATTAATAAATTAATGAATAATGGAGCAAATCCAAAATCATAGATCAATGGATTCTCAGCCGATTTGATTGAAATCAGTCAGATCTGAAGCAGATTCATTGGATCTGACAAATCCTTGACTGAAGGAGGTGATCAAATCAGATCCAGAGTTTTGATCTTCAACATCGTTTATGGGGAATTTTTCCCTCCCTCTCTCCTCCACACGTTTTTGGCTCATCTGGATGAGTTTTGGTGGATGCTTCAGTCAACAGGTTGAGGTGTCAGTCAGATCAGCCCCCTGATTGACAGTTGCACTCAGTGAGACTCAGATCTGGCTCAGCTAGACACAGATCAGGCATTGATGGACTCTCCTTCAACTGATTTGATGTGTCTCTTTTGGATTTGTGCCCCCCCTGAGCTGGATCTCCTAGTTTTTGTATATATCCAGGAAGAAGCTCCCTCTTCCAAGCGATTTAGAGTTGGATTGAAGGGATTGCTATTGTAATATTGTAGTAATCTTTTGATTGTTGGAATAAATAAGCTTTGGAGGCTAAATGGTGTAATGCTCTCATGTGTGTGAATTAAGCATTGTCTTATGGCTATTGATGTTGTCGGTTTTTCTCTCGATTTCTGCATCTGAACCTTGTGTGGCTTGAATGATTCAACTGAATCAATAGGAGTATAGTTGGGCAAGTAAGGTTACTTGTTTTTTCTATATCTAATAGCATATATGTTTTAATATCTAGATTATACATGTTTAATAAGTTTATTTGCATGTAAATTTTTCCTCTTTTTCATATATATATCCAGATCTCATGAGGTTTCGTGCAGGATTGTGTGCTTAGCTTTCAGGTAGCAAGAATTGGACGAGCTGTGGATATAGTTTGACTCCATTGTACATCCAAAAAATTTGTGAAGGAATTTCCCCTCTGTATTCCACTAGCAAGCTTCCATTGCAGATCCATCCAACAACGGGCCTTTCCCCTTCTCTTCCTCCTTTCTTTAAAAAATCAATCTTCCGGTTACCTGTCTCTTCCTCTTATGATCAGATCTAGTTCTAGGAATTGAATATACATTATTAGATATATTTCATAAGAGTCTTGATGCTTATATATATAGTTTCATAAAGAATATCATTTCATAAAGATAGATCTAGGTGTAGGAATTGCCCGTTTTGCAAGTAGCTTAATCATAGATCTGAAACTTGCTCATAAGGTAGTTTCTTTTTCGTTCTTTAAAGATTCATATTCTGCAATAAAGTACACATATTATTTTCTACCCAAAAATCAAGCCAAGATCCCAAGGAAAGCTTGCTTTCCTTGGTTCCTTTTTGCATAACTAGATTACCCCAATTTAACAAGTTTTAACTTAGTTTTTTTTTTGTTAAAAGTAAGCTGACCCAAAGGTAATTTCAGAGTGATTTTGGGCATATTTTAGTCTAATATTCTTTCTGTTTTTTAGCAGGTTTGATAGAAAATAAAGGAAGCTGCTGTTCGAAAATGGCCTCAGGAGTGTTCAAATCCCCCCAGGGGTCTCCCATTTGACTAAAACCTTTAATTTTCGCACTTTGTAAGCTCTTGATTTCACTCTATATAAGGATCAAGAGGAATTATATCAGTTCTATGATATTGTAACTACTGTTAATAAAAATAATTTTTTGAATAGGATCTTTCGAGCCCATTCCCCATCCCCCCTGGGGGGATTTGCGTCCGTGTCTTTTTTTTTGCTTTTCATTCATATTTTGTAATCTAGAGTAGCATTAATCTACAGGGTAGTATACTTTGACATAAAATCAATTCCATATTCCATTTATATTGTTTTCAAAGTAACTTTAATACTTACCCCACGAGCCTCCTTTGAGCCGAAAGGTGAAGAAAGGTTCGTGGTAGTCTAATTAGAAAATTGTGGTTTGCTCATATTTTATGTTTCATTTTCTATCATCTTTTGTTTCATTAAGAATTATAAAATTAACCCCTCCTTGATCCCCGATTGAGATCCACTTGGATCGAAAGAGGTTCCTGGAGGGTTTTCTTTTAACAAGAACACCCATTGTAAAATTTACTAAAATTGACAAGACTCCGGTGTGTATGCTCTGCACTTGGCTGCGGTTCGTTCAATCAGTCAAGCTGTATCAAAAGCATTTGAGTGAATAGTATAATTAGGACTCACTCCCCAAATTGACTAACCATCAGGTGAAAATCCAACACCTAGATCAAACCATCACGGTGGCAAAATACCCAAAGGAAGTGGGAACTTCTGAAAAGTGACCTCGGGGCGCCGATCTCTGTCACACCCTAATGGATGCATTATGAACAATAGCCCCAGAGACTCCATTCATCCCACATATTCCTTGCGGGTAGCAGTGAAGGTTTAGTTTTGGACATACTCCAAGTACTCTCGGGTATATCTGGAGTCCACCTCTTCGCCTAATTTTAATCAACTCACACCTCAAATTTAACTTAAAACGTACCAAGAGGCAATTGCAAAACATTCACTCCAATCACATGCAAGTACATTGATTCTATTTTTTGACTCCATTCTAAGGCATTGGTTATTTTCTTGCTTTATATATATATTGTGTCTTAGCATTGTGCTTTCGTGTGTTCATTTTTGTATCTTGTCATATTTGATTGTCTATAGTTAAATTTCAAACTGCTAAGTAACTCATTCAGTTTAACATCACCATACTAAGTAATTATCCTTAGTAACTTAATAGGGTCTACCCCCCTTGGCTTCGTTAGGAGTTGAGCCTAAACGGAGGAGTCAAGAACAAGGTGATAGCCTTGACTCGAGACTTGCCCCCAAGGACACACCGAGTCGCTTGAAGATTTCTGCCACGTGACCCAGGTGTGTGTAAGGCAGAAACAGATCTTGCATCTGTTAACGGTATACATTAATGACCGGTAATCAAACGATGGACTACTATGTTTGACCTTGACACCTCTATTCACATAGTAGGACATGTACTCGTAGCGGTTTGTGTAGAAGACTTTCCAGATTGGTGGCATCCCTTATATGCTACCTCCTTGATCATGCCAGTGTTCATGAGATTTCAGCGCTCGTGACTTGATTCCAATATATGTCAGACATTTCTAGCCACTATGGAGATCTTGATCTGTTATATATCTTCAGCCATTATGGAGATCATGGTCCTTTGTATATCTTCATCATGGAGATTCTGATCTATGTATATTGTACGTGGCGATGACCACTTATGTGATATCTTGTATCATGCCTATTCATGGCCATTGTACTCTTATGTATCCGGGACTGCTATATGTATTTGCAGTTATGTGCAGAGTTGTATTATTGTACTATGCTGATTGGGTGGCTGGTCTTCCATTTGGGATCCTTCATCACTCCACTTCTGGGATGGACTTATAATGTATTTCAGCCATCGTATGACCCCTTTGACCTCACACATTAGGGGGCATCTGTTATAGCTGATTTCACCACTCTAGGTGAATCACACTTTGTATGGCCTACCCCTGTCCTGCTGCAGACTCCTTAGACCCCTTGGACCATTTTTTGTCCTTTGATGTTTTCCTGACCATCCCTAAAAACATGTGAAAAATGATACACACGACTTTTAAACCTTTAATCGCGTATATACGCGGGTTTGACCACTAAAACCGCGTACATTGGGATGTGTACAAAATCCAAATCCTTTTGGAGTTTTCCTTGACATGGATTTGACTCACTTGACTCCTGGCCTTCCCTATGCCTTGAGATTGCTCAGATTTGACCTTTCATTACCCCTTTGAAAAGTTATATAAGGAACTCCTTGGTACATTGAAGGCATATGAGAGAATTGAGAGCAAATAAACTATAGTCCATTGTTGTCGGAACTTATGCTTGAGTCTGCAACCATTTTTCCCTTGGAGCACTTTTGTGTTCTTCCCAAGCTTTCCTTTTGCTAGTGAGCTTGCTATCGAGAGATGGAGGATTGAAGTGGTGGAGGCCCAAGTGGGGTATTCAGTTTCTCCGATTCGTAGACGTGCCAACAGAGGTTGTATATATTGTAATCTCTGATTTATATTAATAGAAATATCTTTTCCTATCCAATAATGTGTGTTTGAATGAATATTTTATCCATGGGATTATGTCAAATTCTTATACATTATTGATTATATATGCTAGAATAGATCTAACACCATGATATATAGAATGCTTGTATTGTTTACTTGTTGTTGAGGAAGTAATCTATCAATTCAAGCTGAAGTTGGAAAGCTCAATGGGGATATACTTCAACCGTCTGGAATAAGGTACAAGGTCTGATCCTTTAGTGTTAGACATTTAATTTATATTGCATATTGGAAAGGATTGATTTCTGGAGTCAAGCTGTCTATTGTGGTACCCCAAACCATAGGAATTTCTCTCTGTAACATAAAGACATCTGATCAGATGATGTAGGTCTACCCATTCTTTGGCAACTATCACATCCTTTAACACACTTGGCAGTATCCTTGAAAATGCTTGGCCAATAATAACCAGAGTGCAGCACTTTGTATGTTGTCCATGTAGTAGGGATTTCTCCCCTGCTACAGGGCAGGAATGGATACCTTCCATCTATAGGATGGAAGGGTAGGTTCCTGCAGGTGAAATGCAGTAAAAATGAACAGAAAGCAAAGTAAAACAGAAAGAAGAGAAATGGTTGGAAACCCCTATGGAAACAGTGTTAGGGTTAGCTCCAGCAACCTGCAAACAACATGTTAGAAATCGAAATACCTGCAAAAAAAATTAGGCAATAAACCTGAAAATAAACCATGGATTAGAAACCAAAGAAACTACTAAGCAAATAAAGAAAATAACAAGCTATACCTTCTCTTTGGGTGGAATGGGCCACCATGCCCTGGCTTGGAGAAGCACCTCTCTTGGATGGGGGAGCTATGGCTCAATGGAGAATGGAGGAGAGGGAGTGTGGGTGGCTTGAGAGACAAAGGGTCTCAAGGCATCCACGGGAAGCATAATAGTATGCAAGGGAGAAGTGTTTTGAGAGTGACCTCCACCCCTATATTTATATCTTTTTTTGGGTGTTTTAAGGTTTTAAGCCCCTGGTTGGGGCTTTAGCCCCTTTTTTGGGCTTTTACCCCCTTTCGCCCTATCTTTAGCTCATTTTGGGGTTTTTAGCCCCTTTTTGGAGGCTTTAGCCCCTAGGAGAACTATTTAGGCTCTTTTTTGGGGTTTTTAAGCCCTTTTGCTCATTCTTAAGCCTTTTTGAAGGTGTGGGGGTCTAACGGGGTGAAATGAGGGTCGTGCATGGGTGTCCTCAGGTGGTGTAGGCCATGTAGAGCTGAGTGAGAGATTTTTTGGGTTAACATATTTCCCCCTGATGTGTGAGGGTAGGAGCTCATCGTATGGCCGATGGACATCATAGGATTTTCTGCGGAGAGGTGGTGCTTCCTGGGCTGGGGCATGGTGGCTTTTGATTTTTGTATTAATATGGTTCCCATAAATGGGTGAGATACAAATAATGTGTGACATGTATATGGACAAGGCGGGCATCCCCATGCTCGTGGCAATGTCAAAAGAATAATGTGATCTATGTTCTAAAATATAAGAGACAATCATATACAATTGATGATACATAGTGGTTGCCTCAATGTGAGGCTGAATACAATATTGATCTGAAGAACTGCTACATTGGACCCATGGCATTCTCATGGAATAATATATCTTCATGATTGATAGCTTGCTGGGTCTGGAATGGTACATAATTGTATGGACTCACTGATGGAGAGTCAGAGTCTCTGTGGTACAAGTATGCTGCATCAATCATAAATCTATATAGAAGCACTGTTGGGGCTTTTGAACACTATCTCCAACACAACCCAAAAATGATAAGGGACATAACCTGTTTAGGTCCCTCAAATAGACTCATCAATGTGCTAGAGTCAGGTGACATCCAGGGTCTTCGACCAAATACTACACGGACCAAACCCTGTACGAATATCAATGGTGTGATGATGTAGTTGGAGTTAAGCACGTGAGAAACAACCATCCCGAGAGGCACTAAGGACTCCTCTCAAGTGGTCCAAGGAACTCATCATTGAGGTTAATGAAATGAAGATACAGGTACTTCTAGGTCTATCCTCTGGAATGTGTGTGTTGTCGTCAACAGAGGGAGACTTGCCCCAGGTCAAGGCAATGGTGTTTCTTTGACCAGAAGCGTGAGGGAGATAACCGAAAGATGTGAGACAATTTGCAGACTGACCCACTGAATGGGGGGAGGGGGGAAGAGTTGAACATGGGCAGGGAGAGTGTAGTAGATTCAAACTTCCTTTGTTCAGAGTATGATAGCAGGGCGGACCAGGCAGCGAATGAAACTAACTCATGGGAATGGGATCATAGCTGTAATACAAGGAATGCCACTGCAGATGGGAAATACTTGGGGAAGGTAGACACTTTTGATATTGATGGGATCCAAGGAAGACACATTACAGAGTACTTTGAACAAAGGTGACCCAAAGTGGGGATGCTGCCAAACTATTTTTTGTGGGGTGGTGTCTAGAGACACCGTTGTGGTAGGATCTTGTATATTTTTGGCGAGCCCGAGAAAGTAAATGATCGATGGTGATTTCAATTTTAGAGAGTCTAAAAGCACGAAGAAGACTCTAGTGAGGGATCTTTTTCATTGGTAGTGTCCTGTGCTCGAAAAAGGATAAAATTTTACATAGGAGAGCTCCCCCATCCTTTGGGGGATGAGAGATTTCTTTACCGTTGGTAGTCCAATCAGGCCGAAAAAGGTTAAACCTATATTGACTAGATGATCATTCATATACTTTTACGAGCAAGAATGAAACCAAGTTTTCTCGAAAATATTTTCTTGATGAGAAGGCTGGAAAAGAGCTTAACAACAACCCATGGTGAGCTTTTTCGTAAAGTGAAGCCCCTCTGCCCGAGAAAGCATAAAAGTATGCAGAGGGGAATGGTATTGGCTTGAATATGCCAAGGTGGTCCTTTTCATTTGATGGTCTACATAGTCCACAAAAAGAGATAAACGAGATGATGTAGACACCCTTTCCTATACTTTAATGAGTGGGAAAGGAAGCAGCTGCACTCGGCCATCTTTTCATTCTTTTGGGAATAAAAAAAGAGCTTAAAAGAAACTCTAGTATGGTCAATCGATTGCGGTGGCACAGGCGGTGCCCCATGTCAGGATGGCGGACAGTAGTCCAAAGGTCATCTGTGTTGTATGGATGGAGCAGGTGACTCTCAAACATACCAATACATGCATGGGATAGATCGTGGCAGAGGCACGCGAGTCGGTGTGGCAGAGGCATGAAAACCGAGGTGGCTCTCGGATAGAGGTCAGGAGAGTCATGTGTGAATTGTGGTGGACGGACTTGACTACATGTGCATGCAAAAGAAATAATTAATCTTCTAGACAATGGTCCGGAGATCCGCATAAGGTGCGGTGGACGAAGTAAACGACTATATGTTAAAATAAAATAAAAATGATGTTCCTTAACGGGCGGTGGCCTGAGAACCCGCATGAGTGGCGGTAGGCAAGTGTGATGCAAGTACAGGTCTGCAAACACTTACATCACCATGATGTGGCTCATAAATCAAGGTAACTTCTGGGAAGCAGTCCCGAAATTTCTTTGTTATACATGAGACGATGGTCTCATAAGGAGATGGAAATTTGAGACCGGAGGTGTGAGAGGTGTGTCGAACTGGTTCCAGGTGACTTTGGATTAGCAGCTAATGGTGCTGCCCCTGACTTGTGCTAAAAAACATTGAAAAACAAGAAAAGAAAACGAAACGACTCATTGGTGATGTTAAGCGTAAAATCTCTTGAGGTAGAGCCCATTGCGGGGGTTCTCCAAGAGTTGTCCATCAGAGTCAATAAGGGTGTATGCCACTTTTCTGAGGCAACTATGGATGACGTATGGGCTATACCACATTGAATCGAACTTCCCTTTTCCCAACTTATTGTTGGGTTGGTCATAGACTAGAACCATATCGCCTTCACTGAAGATGTGAGGGTCGACATGGGAGTCATAGTGGGCCTTTTATCATGTTTTTGCTGCTTCAATGGATTGGAGGGCAGCTCGACGATCTTCTATGGTTTGCTCGAGTTGGAGGAGCCGTTCTTCTAAAGGCGAGGTATCATGGAGGAGTTCTACCGCGAGGCAGAGGTATGGCATTTGGCACTCTATAGGGAGTACTGATTCAACGCCATGTGCTAGGAAGAAAGGAGTAAAACTGGTTGTGGTTTCCCACCATCCTTTGGAGCATTGTTTTGATGATTTTGTTGACTGCTTCAACTTGGTCGTTGCCCTGGGGGTAGTAGGAAGATGAGTACTGGTGTTCGAATTTCAACATAGCTGACAATTCATCCCATATGGTGTCTTGAAAGTGTGCTCCATGGTCTGAGACTAATTGTTTAGGAACACCAAATCATGAAATAACATGGTTGAAAAAGAAGCGCGCTGTTGTTTCACTTTTGAAATCAAATGTGGGCATGGCCTCGGCCCACTTAGTGAAGTAATCGACTGCCATAATGATGTATTTATGACCGTTGGCCGAGACAGGGTTGATTGTCATGAAGTCGATTGCCCACTTGCAGAAGGGCCTGACTGTGACTACGGGGTGTAACGGTGTAGGGGTGGTTCTTGCCTTTGGGGTAAAGAGCTAACAGTTGTGACAATGCTTCACTGCCTCTATGCAATCAGCGAAGATGGAAGGCCAAAAATAGCTGGTGCATAGAATCTTCTGGGCGATTGCCAAGCTTGAAAGGTGGCCGCCGCAGGCTCCACTATGATAGTCATTGAGGATGGTCTCAGCCTCTTCAAGGGTGAGGCAAGGATGTAGGATGGTATCAATGCCTCGACGATATAGAACATCTCCAATCAGAAAGTGGCGAATGGATTGATGTCGGATGCGTCGCTTATCCTCACGGTTTAAGTGTGCTGCAAACTTCTTTGTTCGTAAATAAAGAAGGATGTCCCCATACCATGGGTCGTCTGTGGATATGACGAATAGGAAATCATCAGGGAGATCATCCTTGAGGGGTGATGATACAGTTAATGGGGGCAGATTGGTCATGAGGGTGGCCAGTGCGAGTGCCTTTGTGCTTTTCGGAGAAATGAACTCTAAGTCAAATTCTTAGAGGACGACTACCCACTTAGCTGCTCGACCTTGTAGAAGGTGGCGGTTTAAGAGGTACCACATTGGGTTTGAATCAGTCACTACATGAGTGTGGTTTGCAATGGTGTAGTGGTGCAACTTATGAACTGAGAAGACGACGATGAGGGCCAATTTATCCTCGAGAGAATATCGGAGTGGGGGTCCTGTTATCTTCTAACTAATGTAGTAAATCACATGCTCATGGCGAGCATCATCTTCTTGGACCAAGACTCCAGCGATGGAGTTTTCTGAGGTTGACACATTGAGAATGAAGTCTCAATTGAAGTCTGGTGCTGAGAGTAATGGTGCAAAATCCAGGGCTTGCTTGAGTGCATCAAACGTTTCTTGTGCTTGTTGATCCCAAAGAAAGGGGATTTTTGTGTGGAGTAGGTGAATGAATCCGTAAGCTTTTGTTGTATACTCTAGTACAAAGCAACAAAGGAATTTGGCCTTGCCTTGGAGGCTTTGTAGTTGGTGCCGAGTTTTTGGGGAAGGAAGATCAAGGATAGCTTGAACTTTGAGGTGATCTACCATTATCCCTTTGTGGGATACTATAAACCCAAGTAGATGGCCTGCTGGGACATAGAAAATGCACTTGAGGGGATTCAGGTGAATTTTGTACTTGCAGCAACGTAAAAAGACTTGTTGCTAGTCATCTACATGTTGTGCTTGTTTTGGTGATTGAGCTGTAAGGTCATCCAGGTAGACCAAGATGATGTGAATTAGGTCATGGAAACAATATGTCATGGCGCGCTGGAAGGTGGATCCAGCATTTTTCAGGCCAAAGGGCATGACTCGATATGTGAAGGTGCCCCATGGGGTTGTGAATGTGGTCTTGTAATGATCTTCTTTCTGGATCAAGATTTGGTTATATCCACAAAATCCATCCATCAAGGAAAAGGCCTCATTTCCAGCACATGCATCGATTATTTGATCGATGAAGGGTGTTGGGAAGTTGTCTTTGGGACACTCCCTGTTGAGATCATGGAATTCTGTGCAAATGCGGATGGTACCTTATTTTTTATTCATGGGAATGGGATTAGAAACCCAAGTGGTGTAGGTAATGGGGTAAATGAAGTCGGTTGTGCGCAGCTTCTCTATCTTGTCTTTGACTACATCCACTTTGGAAGGATGGATGGGCCATTTATTTTGATGTACAGGGGCCACATCAGGCCATGTGTCGATGTGGTGTTCCATGATGGATGGATCCAAGATGGGCATCTTAGTGTAAGACCAGGAAAAGATGTCGTGGAATTCTTGGAAAAGAGCTTTGTAGGCAGCGACTTCTTCCGGGGAGTAGGATGCCCCCAGCATGATTTCTTCAACAACCTCAGGATTGGTTGAGATGTTGATTTTGATGGTTGGGGAGATGTTGGCCATGTTCCCTTCTTCGAAGGTGTCTAGTGCTGGGATGGGGTTTTTGAACCAATCGACTTTCCCATGAATGAAATCTTTGGTTTCCACGGAAAACTGGTCAGACTACAACACAAGTTCTTCGGGGAGGAAGAACAAGCGATGGTGCATCTCGTCCCATGGGTATTCTGGGGTGGTCAAGGCTTCAAGTATCTCCTCATCATTGCAGAAGCAATGAAGAGACTGGTCTGATGGACCATCATTGGAGGTGTAGATGAGTGGGTCAGTTGAACTGGACATCATGTAAATGGACATGGTGTTTGAAGAAGGAGGTGGGAGGTGAACTTCTTCAATCAGGGTGATCTTAGATTCAAGGGAATGTTGACGGAGGTCATCTAAAGAGATTTGTAATTCGGTCAAGTCTTGACAGTGGTGAGAATAGTGTCCATACAATCCATAAAGGGCACAAGCATGGTTTGTTCTCAATGCCTTGTTTCTGACTATTGGCGTGGTTGGAAGTTCAACCATGGGGAGGTTTTTTATTGTATCCATGGCATCCAAATGTGCAAAGATCATTGGAATCTCAGGGAAGTTCTGAGTCGGATGGCCCTGTTCTTCACAGAAGGCGCAAGGAAAGATTTGTCATGGCTCTACGGTAGCTTTCGCATTCTTGCCCCTGGCCTTTTTTGGGTGGGGTGGTGCGGGTGTGGTGGTTGGTTTTTGTGGGCCGGGTGGAGGATGAGATTTAACCACAATGGGTTGCACGGGGGTTAAGAATATCTAGGGAATTCGTGGTTGATTTGGTGGACCAAGATACCACATGAGAATTCCCAATGTAAAGTTGGGTAGGTTTAGGGTGGCCATTACTGGATTTCTCATGACACCAGGTGGGGGAAAGAGGAAGGGAATTGTATGGACTGGAGAGGAGCCCAGATAACTCCCTGATGATTGTATGTGGGGGTGAGGTTGTGATTGCAGCTGTGCGTAATGCTACGGCTATTGTTGATGTTGCGGCTGCAGATGGTGTTGTGGTTGCGGTTGGGGCTGCGGCTGCGATTGTTGTTTTGGTGCAGCGGTGCTCGATGAGAGCATGCACAAGTCCGCAGTTTCATTTGGTGTCAGTGGTGGTGACACTAAGGGGAAAGGAGCCATCATGGTGGTATTGGAAAACAACCCAGGGACCACATTCAACAATGGGGAGGTTGGTATGTTGTCAACCATGGTGTTAAACGCAGGGATAACATTCACGTGTGTGGTCATCCCTTGTGGATCAATGGTGTTAATCGTAGGGATAACGTTGGCGGGTGCTGTTAGCCCTTGCAGATCATGATAAGTAAGCTGGTCAACCATCATGATTTTCCCTTCATGGGGGAACATCATGAGATGAAATATAGTTGATGCGACAGCTCTCATGGCATACATATAACTTCTTCTAAGGAGAAGGTTATATTCCAATTGAGTGTTGACAACCTCTATGTCAATCAGAACTGTCTTCTCGACTAATGTGATGGGGACGTGGGGGAGGATTCCTTGGGATTTAGTAGGATGGCCATCATAATCCTACATATTTGTGGAGGATGGTTGCAGGATCGGGGATCCAAGTTTCTACCAAACTAGGGTAGACATAACGCACGTAGATGCCCCCTCATCCACTATGCACTGGTGCACAACCAAATTCTGGATAGACACTGGGATCTGAAAGGAAATGGTTGATAGCATGCACGGTTCTCCATTCTTCATGTTGAATGTGATCAACTTGGAGTTAGAGGGTGGTGGCTAGTAAGGCTTTCCACTATGTTGGGCACATTTTGAGTACCTCAAGGGCGGACATGGCGGTACGTGTTTGGGCCAGATCATCCACGATGTTGTAGCTAACAGCAGCTCTAGTCATGGCGTTATTGGAAACCCGTCGTATAGGGGGGCATGGGAAATGGGGTAATTGAAGAGGTGCATTGACTGTTTTAGACGTAGATGTCATTGATGTGTCAGCAGGTTCGGTGTTGGTTCTGTACTGATTTCGTCTGGTTTGTAGATTGACTTCTTCAGTTGTCATGGCTAGCAGGTGGTGGACACCTGTTTGTGCTGTGGGAGGTTCCCCCAGAGCATTCGGATTGGGTTGGGGAGGGGGTGCGGTTGCCACCAATCCTTGGACTGGTAATGGTTTTTGGAGCACCGTAGGAGGAGGTCCTTGTGGTGTCGGGTTGGGTTGGACTTGGTCCGTTGTGTTGGTGGCATGTTGAACCTCGTTCCTAATGGCCTGCTTAGTGCGACCCATGAAGGGAGACTTGAATGTGTAGTGCCCATAGACCTCACAGAGTGTGCATGGTTGGTTTGTACGCAATGGGGCGTTACATCTCGGTGCATTTGGTCGTGGAGGATTTTGGGATGGCTGGTTTGCCGCGGCATTGTTGGGAGGATTTGGTTGTTGACCACCTCCCTATGGTTGATTATTGGCTTGGTTCCGAGGTCGATTATTCCTAGCTTGCCCTTATTGATTATTGGGAGCTGGCTGGTTGGGACAGTTCAGTTGTGCAAACACCTATCCCAACAAAGCAAGTGGAGTAGGGGCGGGGGCTTGAACTGCTTGCACTGGTGGTGCATAGTATATTTGGGTGGGTGGTGGTGCCACAAATGTGGGAATTTTCCCCACATATTGCTGTGTTGGCCAAGCCAAGGCCTGAGCCTGCTGCGGTGGCGCGGGTTGTGCGTAAGAAGTTGTGGCTCCAGACTGGGACACCATTCTTGCATAGTCTGGAGTTTGGTTTTGGTAGGAAACACTAGCGGTGTTGCTTGGTTGTGGTGGTACTACATGTGGTGTTGGATAGTGTTGTGGTTGGTGAGAGACCGAGCCTATGATGCCATCTGCAACATGGGATGCCCCTGGTGCATCCCGGTAGGAGGTACCCACATGGGGAGCATCTGGAATGATAGTGTAAAGGTACCTAGACTGTGCATAAATCAGATCGAACTACTGGGATTTTAAGATGGCTTCTTCTTTGGATTGGGGATGTTTGCATGCAACGTCCTTTGCTATGGGTGGGAGTAAGGTTTTGAGGAACCAATCCAGGAAGATCCTATCATCAAGTTGGATCTTACACAAACTACGGCGTCGCTGCCACTCATAGATGTGGTCGGTTATGTGGGTCGCAGTGTTCTGGAGGCAAGATAACAAGATATCCACCCCTTCATCATATCTGATAGGGAGTTGGAAATATTGTAGGAACATGAAAGCCAGGGAGTTGAAAATTGGGTACTTGGCTTGTGGTATCTCAATGTACCATTTGGCTGTAGCACCTATGAGGGTGCACTGGAACAGTATTAGATTGATTGAATCATCTACGATGTTGTTTGATGAGCACCATAGATGAAATGTCATGGTGTGGTTTTGGGGGCACTCCCTTGCCTTCCCTTCAAACTTGGGAATATCTGAGGGAAATTTAGTTGGCATGGGAGGCAAAAATGTTTGATGGCGGATGGGGTCGTTTGTTAACTGAGCCAAATCAGGCAAGTTGAGATGAGCCATGAAAGGCAGGTTTGACCCCAGGTTGATGTGAGATGAAGCAACAATGGTGTTGGGGTTTGCAGGTGTATAATGCATCTGCATAGCTGGGGGTACTTGTGGCACCATTGTAGATGGGACAGTGCCCCCAAGTGTGGTGGGAGGGACAGTGTGGGTGGAAGGGCCACTGCCCCCATGTATGATAGGAAGGGCAGTGTAGGTGGAAGGGCCACTGCCCCCATGTGTGATAGGAGGGGCAGTGTATGTGGAAGGGCCACTGCCCCCATGTGTTGGTAGTGGGACAGCTTGAGTGGTCACTATGGGTGGTGGCAGCTGATTGATGATAGTTTGCATGACCGTGCTGGGGCCACCTGCAGGGTTGTTGGTGACAGTTTGTGGTGTGGACATAGGTCCACTAGCAATTGCTATGTCAAAAAATGGATACGGGTTTGCACCAACCATGGGGCTTGATGGTGCAGTGTGCAGGTCTGGTTCAGACTGATATGGGTCTAAATCTAAATCAGAGGCTGTGTGGCCTTCTGAAGGTGTGAGAGGTCATCGAGAGTGATCTCGACGATGTTGGTTTAATGACTCGAATTGTGGTGGTTCACCTCTTAGGCATGAGGAAGAGCATGAGGGATCAATTGTGTTAAGTTTGAATGTCAAATTGGTGGTGATGATTCTTTGGACCCTGGTTTCAATGGTTTCCTATTAGCTGTAGGTGGTCACTTGACCACCAAGACTGCCAGAAGACAACGCTTGGATTTTTCCTCACAAGCGTTCTACTCAATCGGTGGGGGTCGTTGCCTATTTCGCTTGGCAATTCCTCTCAGTGGCCAGCTACTTTGGGGTTCCCGTGGTACTCCTCACAATGAGTTTCTAGGATGAGCCCAAGTACTTACCACGGTTAAGGCAATCAGGGACTTATGTCGTCAAATACTGCAGATTTTTTACTTAGTGTAAATTTGTAAATTTTAGTGGCTCTCTCAGCGTCATGAACTGAGTTGGGTTGATTTACATGGTATGGTGTGTATGTCTTTTTGTTTTTATGTTATCTGGTGGCTACAAATGGTTTATGAATATTCTGCAGAGTTCATATCATTGTGGAAAGTAGTAAATAAACAGAAATTTTGTAGACATATACCATTTTTTATCCTGAATTGTGATAGCCTAACTAGGTGACTACCTTACACCTATATTATTCTTCACCCAGGAAAAGGTGTTGGGCTCTCAACAAAAAGGGACTAAGCCCATTCGTAGACCCACAGGTCACCTCCCAGATGCAAGGTTGGTCAACAGGGAGGACGCTGAGCATCGTGATAAGCCCTCCTTCTCTACCCCCTCTACCTTCCAAGTCACTCGTTTTTAGTGGTTTCAAACAATATTGAGTGAAGGGCCTATTACTATAAGAGCTGTGCCCTTCGTCTTATCCAAGAATACCTCGAAGGGTGATGACTGGGTAGAGGAGGAAGGGTAAGTAAGATTGTTGATTTTAGGTAAGTTTTAGTCAAGCTATATTCATTAACCCAATTTTTTTTTAATTTACACTTTGTTCTGTACATGAAATTGTCATTAACATAAACAGAAACAGAAATGAAACAATTGTGCTGGATAGAGGTGGCTGAGCCACACTGACAGTTCTTAGTTATTAAAAACCCACTTCTGAGTGACAGATCGCATGTTTCGGGTCAAATGTGGTGAGGGGGTCGCCAAATTTTTCCAGAAACAAGCAAGGTGGTCACTCAGATTTTGCAGATAGAAACGGTCTATATTTTTGAAGGGGGTCGCACCTTTTGGGGGGGAAAGTGTGACCTGGTCGCACTTGTGAGGCCCAAATGAGTGACATGGTCCCCTGTTTAGGCCTGATAAGTGCGAACTGCTCTGAAAGGTGAGATTTTTTATCTTGAGTCAGATTCGGCCGACAATAAGTTGTACTGTGGCCAAATGGACTCGAATTTTCCTTATGGAGGTTCGGCAGTAACATGAAATGTAAATAAACAAGATTTTAAACTATATTTAATAGAAAAATTAACCTAGGGCACAAACTGAAATAAAACTTGAAATTTTGAAAAATAGACCCAGGGATCCTGTGGGATCTCCCCAATATGGTCACCAGTTCTGTAGCAGGGATTTCTCCCTTGCTACAGGGAAGGAATGCCTACCTTCCGTCTATAGGATGGAAGGGTAGGTTCCTATAGGTGAAATGCAGTAAAAACGAACAGAAAGCAAAGTAAAATAGAAAGAAGAGAAATGGATGGAAACCCCTCTGCAAACAATGTTAGGGTTAGCTCCAACAACCTGCAAACAACATGTTAGAAATAAAAATACCTATAAAACAAGTTAGGCAATAAACATACAAATAAACCATGGATTAGAAAGCAAAGAAACTACTAAGCAAATACAGAAAATAACAAGCCATATCTTCTCTTTGTGTGGAATGGGCCACCATGCCCTAGCTTGGAGAAGAACCTCTCTTGGATGGGGGAGCTATGGCTCAATGGAGAATGGAGGAGACGGAGTGTGGGTGGATTGAGAGACAAAGGGTCTCAATGCATTCACGGGCAGCATAACAGTATGCAAGGGAGAAGTGTTTTGAGAGTGACCCCCACCCCTCTATTTATAGCTTTTGGGGCCTTTTAGGGTTTAAAGCCCCTTTGTGGGCTTTTAGCCCCTTCCGCCCTATCTTTAGCTCCTTTTGGGGTTTTTAGCCCCTTTTAGGGGTTTTATCCCCTTTTTGGAGGCTTTAGCCCCTAAGAGAACTATTTAGGCTCTTTTTGGGGTTTTTAAGCCCTTTTGCTCATTCTTAAGCCTTTTTGAGGGTGTGGGGGTTTAACGGGGTCAAATGAGGGTCGTGCATGGGTGTCCTTGGGTGGTGTAGGCCATGCAAAGCTGAGTGAGGGATTTTTTGGGTTAACAGTCCACCTATCATAAAAATTTCCTCCACATGGTCCATCATGGCATGCATGGAGGATGTCTATCATTTCATCCTCCCACACACATTGTTGAATAATAAGATCTGGACTGATGCGAAAGAGGTCATTATCAACCCAAGAATAATTAGAACTTTGTACTATAATACAATGCTTCTCATGTGGGGAAAAATGGTTTAGTAATTTCCCAATTGCTAAATAATTAGCAATATCTGCAAACCAAGGGGTTTAAATAGACACAACAAACAAATGTTCATCAGGAAAAGTGTCATCAACGGGTTTAGCACCATCATCATGTTGAATGCAAGAGAGGAAATATGTTACTAGATTTTCTTTACCAGGTAGTTCAATGACGGTGATGTTAAACTCTTGCAATAGAAGAATCCACTGGGTCACTCTACCATTGGTAATTGGTTTATTCATTAAAAATATAATGGCAAAGTGATCGGTATGCACAAAATTTTTGTAACCCATAATGTAATGGAAAAATTTATTAATAGAATAAACTACTGCCAAAAAATATTTTTCAGTAACAGTGTAATTTAGTTCGGCAGGAGTCAAATTCTTGCTAATAAAATAAATGGCATAAGGTGCTTGTCCCTCTTTTTGGCCCAGGACTCCTCCTATGGTCGTATCAGAGGCATCAGTGGATATATGAAAAGGAAGGGACCAATCAGTACCCCTGATTATTGGTGCCACCGATAGTTTAGTTTTTAGAATTTCAAAAGCACTTTGACAAGATTCTGTCCACTGGAATTCTACATCCTTTGTAAGAAATTTAAACATTGGTGCAGCTATTTTAGTAAAATTTTCAATAAAGCTGCGGTAATAGCCTGCATGAACAAGAAATATTCTTACCTCCTTCTGATTTTTTGGAGAGGAAAAGCCAACAATTACTTCATTCTTAGCAGGATATACCTTAATTCCTTGGGAGGAAACATGGTGTCCTAAACTATTCCTTCTGTCAGTAACATTTTACATTTTTCATGACTAAGGGATAAATTCATTTCTGGACATCGGATTAGGACCTTTTTGAGGTTGTCAAGAGCTTCTTGAAAGGTATTACCATAGGCTTTAAAATCATCCATGTATACCTCCACACAGTCATGTATAAGATCAGAAAAAATTCCTAAGACTGCTCACTGAAAAGTGGCAGGTGCATTACATAAGCCAAATGGAAAAACTATATAAGCATATGTTCCCCAAGGGCATGTAAAATTTGTCTTGTCTTGATCTTCAGGTGCTATTAATATCTGGTTGTAACCACTATATCCCTCAAGAAAGGAAAAATAATGTTTACCTGAGAGGGTATCTAACACTTGATCCATAAAAGGTAAAGGAAAGTAGTCTTTGAGTGTAGCTTTGTTTATCTCTCTAAAATCAATACAAATGTGCCATTTTCCTATGAATTTATTTGGGTCTACCACTAGAGGAGACACCCATTTACTCTCGGAGATATGATAGATGAAACCACCATTGAGGAGTTTTTGTAATTATTATTTTACTATATCCTTTAAAGCAGGATCCATCCTCCTATGAGGCTGCCTTATAGGTGAAATGTTTGTATCCATATAAATATGGTGAATACAAGTGTCAGGGTGTATACCCTTCTTATCAGTGTATTCCCATGCAAATGATTCAGCTTGTTTTTTAAGAACCTCAAGCAGCTATGTTTGTTGGTTTTCACTTAATCCTACGTTTATATGTAGAAACGTTTCAGGGCCAACTTCACAAGGTATGGTATAGGGTCTTGTATTCTCTTAAATTGTGAAGACACAAGGTGTCTCCATAAGCATTGAGAGAGCCATATTCTATTGGAACTCGTCTCGAAAAATCTGATCTAATTGAGCAAAAGAATGAGGAAAGTATATACAAGTTGTTGAAGAAACAAACTGGTTTAATACATTCTCAGTGGGCTGCTCCTGAAGTGCCCAGGAGAGATCACTAGGAAGGGAGAGGTCATCAAAGTACCAATCCTTGAAAGAACAACTTAACCACCATGAATTTTCAGTCATTGGTTGTGCTAGGGGTATAAAATAAGTCTCTGTGTAGACAACCCATTGGAAATAGTCATCTCTCCATTCCTCCATCCTATAAAAACATTTACAGTAGCTAACCATGGTCTTCCTAAGAGAATAGGATTCCCTTTAGAAGGATCCTTTGATTTTATGACCATAAAGTCGATAGGCTATTCCCATGAGGATACTGATACAATAATGGAATCCAGGACTCAAGTAGGTTTTACCGTAGTACGGTCTGCTAGTTTTAGGATGGAAGGGGTAGGTCGGAGAAATTGTCCTGATTGTAAAACTTCTAAGACTGCAGTGTTCATCATGTTGATAGTGGATCCTAAATCGATTAATGTATTTTCTATGGCAGTATTGTTTACAATTACAGTCACTACTAGGGCTTCTGGATTTGTATATTTTGCAATCTAGGACTGATCTGTCATAAATTCAGACATCTCTCCTATAACATGAATTGTGAGAGGGTCTTTTTGCTTCTTCCATGGGCATTTAATGCATAGTTCCTTTATTACCTTGTTGTAGATTGGTATGTCCTTGATAGCTTGTGCTAGAGGAATTTTGACATAGATATTCTTTAATTCATTCAAAATGTCATACTCAAGATGAGCTACAAGTTTTTCTATTACTAGTATTTCCGGAAATGGAGGAACTCTTTGCTCCTAAATAGGTTCTTACGAAGGATGGGTGTGTACTAGAATCTTTGAAATGTTCACATCCTCTAAAATGGCATCATTCATGGGTTCATTTGAATCCTCTTCTTCTTCATTTTCCTTATGAATGATGACTGATGACTTGGGTTTTGTTAGAATAATCAACCCATAGTTACCTACATTAGACATTAATTTAATTATTTTTGTCTTATTACCTAGTTTCCTAGATTCCATTCTATGCTAGTTTCCTTTTACATGTCCTAGAAGTCAACATATGCTAAAAATGAGTCATGGAGTGCTTGGGAAACATCCTAGAAACCAAATTTAGCATGTCTACTTTATTCTAGATTCTCTAAAGCACATATCTGGTTTTTCTGAAAAGCTGGCTTGTTTTATTTCTAATTTAAGGCAAAAGGAAAATCTAGACTATGAGTAGTTGACTTGTTTTTTTCCCACATCATCCTCCCTCCTTTTCTCCAAATAAAAGCATGTATGATTTTTATTTCCATCCCTCTTTAGCTTTCCCACTTGACTTAGTGAATTTGTTAGCATCTACTTACATTTGGAAACTGCTTTATGCGCCTATGGGGGATTTGACTAGATTTGGTAAGCCTTCTTTTTGACTATTTTGAATGGCATATTTATGCATTCAAATATCTCATGTAATTATATATTACAGCAGCATATTACTTCATAAGTTTGGATATTGTACACTTAATATAGATTAGTGTTATGCTCCAATTTCAGTCTCCTTTGGTGTTAATTTTGCATGTTTGATTAGCAATTTTCTGAGTGTAATTGTTCTATCTCTTGGGTTCAATTTCCACATGGTATCAGAGCCTTTGCAGATTGATTTCTCTCCTTCCAAATTTTTATTGCAGGTTCGACATCATTGACTGGGTGTGCATTCTGCTGGCTGGAGGGAACAGTTTCTGAGCTATGGACCAATCTCAAAAGATCATATTGAGTCCATTTAATTTATTTGAATTGAAAGCTAAGATGGAGATATTGTTGAGAGAAAAATGTATCTACAAGGTGACTATGGAAACTGAGGCAGAGCCCAATGCAGCTGCAGAGAAAATTAAATGGCACAATAGGAGGGATGAGGCCTATGGCCTTTTGTGTCTGAGCATTTCAAGAGACCTCCTCTTCCATCTTGATGGATTGAAATTACCTAATGAAGTGTGGGAGAAGATAGAAGAGATTTTTGGAAATACATATGAGATGAGAGGACATCAAATCAAGAATGAGCTGATCTCCTTGAGTCCCAGTAGCTTCGAGTCTTTGCAACTCTACTTTTCCAAGTTTAAGGCCCTTGTTTTGCAGTTGAAACAGTGTGGGATCGAAAAGAAGGAAGAGAAACTAGTATTGGCCATACTCTCTAAGCTTGTTCTTGACTATTCAGTGTTTGTTTTGACCTTCCATGCCACCAAGGTTACAGCTCGAACCTGGAAGATGCCTAAGCTTGCAGAGTTCATGGAATCCCTCACATAGGAGCAAGAGAAGTTGGTGATGATGGGCACCATCAAACCTTCCAAAGACCAAGATTTGGTTGCTGGAGATTCAAGGGTGAATTCAAAAAGCAAGAAAAAAAATAAAAATACACTTGACCAAAAGAGAGACAAGTCTAAGTCTCAAGAGGAGCCCCAAGGTTCCAAGAAGAATTCCCAGAAGAAGAAGAAGAAGGAGAAATGAGCAAGTGCGCATAGTGCAGTAAGGTCTATCATCCTGAGATCTCTTATATGAAGAAGCAAATTGACATGTTGAC